>CM061142.1:331926354-331966649 GCA_030789695.1 Scilla litardierei
GAATGAGTTCACTGAACGACCCAACGAGAGTTATCAAATGGTTACAATAAACTCATTTGTCAATGATAACTCTCAGTGATGATAGGCAAGTTGGTCCTTAGACTTGAGGTCATTGTACGAACATGTACATGAAAAGTGTCACTTTGATCTCTTATCTAGCCTCGGGGCATGCCCTATTGAAAGGCCCTTGGTTGGGTGACACTTGAAGCATATGAGGATAGTAATGAAAAAAAAGAATTTGACTCTCTCGTTTATAGATAGCATGTGTTAGCTCAGTCTTTAGTAAAAACTCTAGCCAGCGTATGTTGGAAGAAGTCCAACATTATTGGACTAAAGACTGATGGAAACTAACCAAGTTCAAGCTATTGGGCTTGACAATTGATCATACCCTATGCTTGGCTAAGCAACATAGTTATGATGAATGGACTATAACTATGTCATTCATCACGGACACAGTCAGGGTGGTCCCTGTTGGGTTTTACGGGTTACTAGGGCAATAAAATCGACGTCTAGCCAAAGTCGATCGGACGACGAAAAGAAATAGCAGCGAAAAAATAGATTTAAAACTATTTTAAATCTAGCCCTAAGAGGACAACCATAACCAAGATCTCTACTATCCCGAGGTTAGGTCCGACCAACCCTTAAGGATAGATCTATCTAACATATTTGCAATTATAAACACATGTTTAATTAAACTACATACCTTTAACTTCATTTCGACAGAATACGAAGCGTCGTTTTAAGTAACATTTCTTTGGCATCGCGCCACTTCTTCCAAGCCGAACCGCGTCCCAAGCAGAACTGCTTCCCGAACTGCACCACGTCCCGAGGCGAGCAACAACCTTGTCGCTGAGACAACCACGTGCCGAAAAAGATTTCATCTTGAGTGGATGCTTCGTCATGACTTCGGATCCGATCCGAGCTCCTTCGTAGCTTTGCTAAAGCCCGATCAGGAGCAAGCAAGAATTTATGGGGAGAGGGAATAATTAATTTAAGTCTTAATCCGAGCGTGCTCCAAACTTTTGGAAGCCTCTCGGATTTGGAGACTTGGTGCGAGTTTTCAAGGAGAGTGTTGCCCCTATTTATATAGGCAGCTGACCCCTCCCCTTGTCATCATATCCTATGTGGGACTAAAAATTTTGGTGGAAAAATTAATTTAAGTTTGCCTTTCACAAAGGCCAATCTTTAGCGAATTTTTCCTCCCTCGCCATTGAGCTTCGTAATTGATACAACCTATCAAATCGAAGAGCACTGAACGATGAATGCATTGAAACAAACGGCGCTCCATTTCGACTTCGTTTGACCCCTTAAACGTGTGTCCAAAGTTTAGCAAAAACTAATTTTCGCGCATAAAGGAAGCCGCCAAAATAAATCTTGGTTCAAAAAAGAACTCTAGTTGTGGGCCCCACAACTGGGGCCCACGAGACAATTGGGCATGCCGGCCTAGGCTGCTAGGCATGCCTACCAGCACAGGCAGGTCAGACCTACTCGCACAAGCGGACTAGCTTATAGCCCGCTTTAGCGGGCTCGCCCGCCCGTAAGTGCGGTTGGGCTCAACCCACCAGGGTGGGCAGGCTTAACCCGCCCGCCCAAACTGGGCTAGCCTGGGCCAGAACTGGGCAAAAGCCCAGTTCTGGCCATTTGTCCATTTACTGGAGCTTTTAAGCTCCTACTAAGCTCCGATTTGAGTGTTGTTATTTTCGTGACATTCGAAGACCTCTTCATTTCTATGTCTTTAAAATACGCTCACAAATAATTTGTGACGTATTTAAATATTATGGCATTAAATGCAATTAATCCATTTGCATCAAATACAAATGAACTGAGGACGTACATCCCTCAACATCTCTTACTTGCACTCAAGATCATTTATCCCGAATCCATAATATTTTAAACTTATATCGCAAACTCTTTGTGACTTAATTAATTTCCATACATCCAGTGTATTATCTCCCTAAAAGAATTCGTATTACTAGACGAAGGTCTCACTCTGTGTAAGACTCTACAGCCTGACCCTACTACAGGTGGGGTTCGAAACCCAAGACGTCAGTGACCACGAGCAGCAAGTGTCGTCCCTGTTTCAGTATCATAATTATGTGGTTAACTCATTGACATGAGTATTGTCGGGACCACCCTGACTGTGTCCGTGATGAATACTACAGTTTTAGTCCACTCGTCAAAACTATGTCTCTTAATCAAGCCTAGGTACGGTCAAACTGTCAACTCCAATAGCTCGAAGCCGATTGGTCTCCATCGATCCTTAGTCAAATAATGTTGGACTTATTCCAACATACTTTGGCCAAAGTTTTTCACTAAAAACCGAACCAACACATGCGACAATAACTCCCTATAACGGGAGAGATGAATTCTCTCTTGGTCATTACTCTCCATGCACACTTCAAGTGTCACATAATGAAAGACTTTTCAACAGGCCTTGCCTCAAAGCTAGGTCAGAAATTAAGTGACACCGTTCACGTACAGGTTCGTACAATGACCTCAAGTCTAAGGACCAACTAGCCTACCATCGCAGAGAGTTATCACTGACAAATAAGTTATGCTGACCATGTGATAATCGTTAGGTCGTTCAGTGAACTCATTCTCCAATGAGCACATGTTTCTCGTCTCTGACTTTGCCAAGTCGAACGACCATGAGATCATCGTCACCATTCCCTGATGAAGACAAAGACACAATGGTCTATCCGATGTTTCGATGTCTTTTTCTCGAAACATCTATGACCACGAACTATTTTAGACTTATGCTACTAATGGTTAAACAATTCTCCATGATCAAGATCCTCATTTCGATACTTGTTTAACCTCACATTAAGTCTTAGGACTTTACCTAAGTTCTAATGTCGACTACATTATTATTAACTTAGATAAATTCTTACCATAAAGCTTACTGTAATTTTGAACAAGATGTTTGTATACATACAAAGAGATACACTGCCTCGAAGTCGAGGGCATACATATCTCCCAACATATTTCACTTGCACTCATGCCCATGTATCCCAGTATCTTATACTTCTTTTACACATAAGTCTCTCTAGACTTTATGTGGCAGAGCCTTCGTGAGTAAATCTGCTCAACCGTCTTTAGTTATAGACTTAAGGAGTTTTCTATGTGTATGTTAGACCACACATTTGAATCGCATCCAAATAATTTCCTTGGTCTCTTGGAATCCATAATAAATGTCTTGCCTGGATCTCATCCAGCTCATCGTACCTTACGAGAATAATACAAATAAGTTACTGGTTATTTAGATGGTTCATAATCATTTCTGATAAAGTGTCAAACTCTTTGACCACTTTGTCAAAATATATGTTTCGGCTCCTTGATGCCTCACATGCTTTTATTCTCTCCCACTGACCTTGAAAACTCTCTGGCAGATTCATATAAGTTTGTTCTTCTAAATCATATTTAGAAAACAGACTATACATGAATGCTCCAATTTTAATGGTCAACTGAGCTTTTACATCGAGTTCGGTCCGAGTAGATCTGTACACATCTGCTGGCAAGAAAGTTTCATCATAATCCGTTTATATGAGTTATGATGATAACCATTACCAATTAACATAAGTTGTACATCACTATTTTCTGTCTTCACCAATCTTCTATCTTAAAGATTTACTTGCAGCCAATAAGAAACACTTTCTTTGGGCACGTAAACAAAAGTCCATACTTTATCTACGTGCACGGAACTTTTCGGATTGAATCAAGTTATTAATCAGAGTCCCTACTCTAAATGGCATCCTGAAAGTTGTCTAGGCCATCATCAACTATGATGTCTTACTTGACTTTTCATCTCACGAGACTCGAGTAATCATTTAACTTCCTAACAATTGATTTAATGAATATTTTATTGATAACATTCTCATAGAACCTTATTTAAAACCTAGGCATTATAATCTGGGGTTAACCCAGAAGGAGGACTGTAACTCAGAGTCACAGCCATGTATCGCACTAAGTCTAACAGAGTGCGATTCATGTTCTCTAACACACCGATGTGTTAAAAGACTTGACCTGAGAGAAAATCACATTTTTATTTTAATTTCGAAAGGATTATATAGCTTAGTAATCAACTCTTCGATTTGATCAAAGCAATTCAAATACTTCTTTCATTGTATTATCTATTTTATCAGACTTGTGTTTCAGCAAGAACTCGTGTCGTAATAAAATAAGAACAACTTATCCTGGCTAACTTAGACTTGGGTCCGGGTACATCTGTATGTACGAGACTACGAATTCACTAACTCATTCTCCCACTATCTTACAGACGGAATTTCGGCCATCATACCTTTGAGACAAGATTCACATGTGTCTATAAACTTCATAATACGAGAGGTCAGACACCTCTTTATGTGACTTGTGAAGCTTAATCTCTTTGGTACGGCCTAGACTATTTTTACATATAAGTTTTGCTACTATCTTGCATATTCATGTATTAATATTTAATACATTATCGTAATACAAATTTCTAATTGCTTCAGTAGCAAGATGACGACATTCGCCAAAAATTTTAGATGTCCTCTATGGTCCAAGAAACAACAATTGCTACTTTTTCCAACATGTATGACAATCTATTCCCTTTTGTATACCGGTTATGTTAAAGCCGTGACATCAAATATGTCACATTTTTCAGTTCCTTCTACTTTTGCCTTTACTAATGATAGATAAAACTGTCTTTCTCAAATGACTTTCCTTAATGCCTTCTTCCTTTTCTAAATCTCATTTAGATATTACGTGTCTCAACACAAATAATAGCCATGCAAACATCTCATGTATCCAAACGCTTGAGCTTTGCAATCTCGAGTGTGCTCAACAAGTTGCTCGTCACAAGATCCGGTTGGGATACATAGTCTTGTACCGTTCATGCACTCATCTTTGATTCAAACAATTTGATCGAAGTTTCGAACTTTGCGGATCAAAACCGTTTTCCATACAATCTTGAGTATGCTCAACAAATTGTATGGATAAACATACTTTGAACATCAGTATGTTCAAGATGCCTCTCATATAGGCGAGTGACAGGATAGCGTGCATTTATTTTGTTGGACCCATAGCTCAAGGAAATCATTGTTCTTAAGCCTGTGCTAAGAAGGTTATTTTAATGTCAATGGAACATAGTTTAATCTATCAAATAGAATTTTAATAGATATTCCTTTAACCAACCATTTGAACCGGTTAACTTATTCTCTTAGGATATTATGTTTTGAATTCCATCGATAAACAAAGAACTACCCTAGTTTAGCATATGTTCAATTTTAAATATAGATAGAGTGGCTTTTATCTAACTATATCCTCCCACTATTTTTGCGATCATTTTATCCATAATAATGAACGATTTAATTAAAAATTAAATTTAATAGGAAAGAGATCCAACCACCCTGAGTCTTACAACCTTGAGTGTGCTCAACAAATTACTTGACTCTGCGATTGGTAGATGACTCTTCATCAATCATATCATATATGATTCCCTTATTGGTTTTTACCCCTAGCCACTTATGATCATGAGTGTGCTCATCCAAATCACAATGACTAGTCTAGTCGGACCCTTGTTTTCGTGTCTAGCCTAACTTACGCCGGCGCTCGGTGTATGAGACGACGCGACGGTTTGGGTTAAGTTTAGACTACATCTCATGTATTGAGAAGTTGGTTTCCATAAAGTATCTATATGACATAGCTTGAGTGTGCATAACAACTATAACAAAGAACCTATAGTTGCCAACCTCTAAAACAAGAAGGGTTACGGCTAATCTTGAAGAATATTTTTAACTTAATTGACTAGATATAATCGACGATGTCACATAATCATAATTTGCATCCTTGCGGTCCAGCGGAACATGGCTAAGGATTTGGCTAGGCCAGGATCATTATCCCAAGTCGAGCTAGGGTGATCCACAACACTAGTCAAAAACACTATACCGGATCATGGTCCATTGAAGGAAACTTAGTATTCGTATGTGTCCCATTCGATTAGAATTGGCTTCATTAAGACTAGTTAATCCTATCAACTAGTTGAATCCTAAAATTCGAAATTATTAGGATTGGTTAATAACTTTTATTAATGTCCTTATCAACTATAAGGATTTATCGTGCTATCCTAATCATGTATTAGGCACTTAAAAATTCTAGTTGCAACAATTTAAATCATAGCCTTTTGTTCGAAATTATTATTAGAAAAGTTAAAATAATAATTATGAGAGGGATACATTAAACAAGAATTTAATATGTTGCAACAATTTTAAAATCATAACATGTCCACAAAAAATTTATCTTATAACTTTCTGGAAGTTTTTATGGCTATCCTAATGGTTTTTCTTGAATTATCGCATAATCAATAAAACTAATATAACCATTATGAACTAAACAATTTAGCTAAGCATAACTAAGCAATTAAAATTTATCTCATAAAATTTTCTTGCTAAACATGCAACTTAAATATCATCTCATAATTTAAAGTTACATCAAAAAAGTATCACATAATTTTTAAAGATTTATTTTAAATAAAATTAAATCTAATTTTCAAAAATAATTTTTGAAAATAAAAACATTGCTTTAAACCGACATTTTTAATAGTTTAAATTAAAACATCCATCTCATGGAGAAACATGCTATATCACATACATTTTTTGTAAATGCAAATCAAAGATCAGGTAGACTGGCTCTGATACCAATGTTGGTATCGCTCTGATATCATTGCAACGATGTTAAGGTCCATCATTCATGGCACCTTAGATCCATCACAAGACCCTCACGAACTTGTTTTACGACATGCCTCTCGCCCAACCCATCAAAAGATCCCCATCTGATCAGGACTTGGTACGGTAAGAACGATTACTTTGCGTCAGCTCATAACCAGAGAACCCGTACTCAAGCTCAACAAGCTTTGATACCAATGTTGGGTTTTTCGGGTCCTTAGGGCAATAAAATTGATGTCTGGCCTAAGTCGGTCGGACGCCGAAAAGAAAATAGCAGCATAAAAACAAATTTAAAACTATTTTAAATCTAGCCCTAAAGAAAACAACCCTAGCCACGATCTCTAATATCCCTGGGTTGGGTCCGACCAACCCCTAAGGATTGATCTATCTAACATATTTGCAATTATAAGCACATGTCTAATTAAACTACATACCTTTCACTTCGTTACCGCAGAATACGAAGCATCGTTTTTAGCAACATTTTTTGGCCCCGCGTCGCTTCTCCCAAGCCGAACTGCATCCCAAGCCGCACCTCGTCCCGAGTCAAACCACTTTCTGCGCCGCATCGCATCCTAAGGCGAGCAACACCCTTGTCGCCGTTCCAACCATGCGCTGAAGAAGATTTCACCTTGAGTGGATTCTCCATCAAGACTTCGGATCCGATCCGAGCTCCTTCATAGCTTTGCTAAAGCCTCATCAAGAGCAAGGAAGAATTTAGGGAGATAGGGAATAATTAATTTAAGTCTTAAACCGAGCGTGCTCCAAACTTTTGAGAGCTTCTCAGATTTGGAGACTTGATGTGAGTTTTTAAGGAGAGTGTTGGCCCATATTTATATAAGCGGCCGACCCCCCATCTTCTCATCCTATTCCTTGTTGGACTAAAAATTTTTGGAGGAAAATTTAATTTAAGTTTGCCTTTCACAAAGGCCAATCTTTAGCAAACTTTTTACTCCCTCACCGTTGAGCCTCGTAATTGATACAACCTATCAAAACGAAGAGCACTGAACGGTGAACGCATAGAAACAAACAGCGCTCCATTTCGACTTGGTTTGACCCCTCAAACGTGTGTCCAAAGTTTTAGCAAAAACTAATTTTCGCACATAAAGGATAGCCGCCAAAATAAATCTGGGTTAAAAATAACCCTAGTTATAGGCCCAAAACTAGGGCCCACGGGACAGCTGGGCGTGCCCAGGGTGCTGGACGAGCCTACCCGCACAAGCGGGCGGGCTCAGCCCGCTTTGGAGGGCACGCCGGCCCGCCCGCACAAGCGGGCAGGCTGAGCCCGCTTGGCGTGCTCAGTCCGCCAGGCTGGGCGGGCTTAACCTACCCATCCTATTTGAGTGCGGTTTTTTCCGTGACATTCGTAGAAAAGACCTATTCGTTTCTATGTATTTAAAATACGCTCACAAACAATTTGCAATGTATTTAAATATGATTGCATCAAATGCAATTAATCCACTTGCATTAAATACAAATGAACTGAGGACATACATCCCTCAACAGTCCCGACAATATTCATGTCTGTGAGTTAACCAAATAATGATGATACCGAAACAGGGACGAGACAGGATGCTCGTGGTCGCTACCGTCTGGGGTTTCGAGCCCCACATGTAGTAGGTTTAGGCTGTAGGAACTCACACAGAGTGAGACCTTCGTCAAGTAATAAGCAAAATTAGGCAAATAATACATCGGATGTATGTGAATTAATTATGTCACAAATAGTTTGTGATATATCCTAAAAGAAATTAATGATGTGGGATTAATGCATATGATGCAAAAGGAATAAAATATCGTAAAACATTTTACGAATTTATTTTACATTAAATGCATGGAACAAGTTCAATTAGAAGTCTAGGAATGTCCTAGACTTATTTTGTTTTTTGGTCCAAGCCCAGTGGGGTTATTGAAAGACATAAACAGAAGATAAAAAAATTGCACAGAAGGGGGGGGGCAAACCCATGCCCATCTGGGCCTGGGCTAGCCCAAGCCCGATGTGGGGCTAGGCGCCCAGCCCAGGCGGGCGGGCGCTCCCAACCCGTGTGTAAGCCCCATGGGTGGGGCCCATGGGATGGGGCAGCTGCAGATTTAGATCTGCGCAATTTTGTGCAGTTTTGGCAATCTTTGGGGCTCGTTTGAGGGGTCAAACGAAATCGAAATTGAGCATCGTTTGTTTCTTTACGTTCACCATTCAATGCTCTTCGATTTGATATATAATATCACTTGCAAAGTGAGTGAGGAAAAATTCATTAAAGTGTGGCCTTTGTGGAAGGCGAACTAATAATTGATTTTTCCTCTAAACTATTAGTCCCACATCGGAATTTGATAGACGATGAGGGGTGAGCTCCCTATATAAATAGGTCTAGCTCCTCTCCTTGAAACTTGCACCAAGCCTTGGATCGAGGGAGCCTTACAAGTTATGGCCAAACCTATATCGAAAAGGTGAAGATAATTAACTCGCTTTTCTCCCTCTTCTTGCTTACTCCTACTCGAGCTCTAGCAAAGCTATGAAGGAGTTCGGATTCGGATCCAAAGTCTTGACGAATGATCCACTCAAGATGAAACTTTCTGGAGCGCGTGGTTGGCTCAACGTTAAGGGGATTGCTCACCTCGGGACGCAGTTCGGCTCGGAAGAAGCAGCTCAGCCCCAACGCAGGGCATTGATTCGTGGAATTCTGCACTTTGCTAACGTGTAAGGCAAATGTTAGTTGTTTGTTTATGCGAATTTATTGCAGTTAATTTTTAGATCTATCTTTAGGGATTGGTCAGACTCGACCACGGGTTAGTAGATATTCTAGCTAGGGTTTAATTTCTTAGGGCGTTACTTAAAATGGTATTAGGTTGTACTTTTCGTTGTTTTTATGTTTTCGTCGTCCGCTTGACTTAGACTGAACGTCGATTTTGAGCCCTAAGGGTCCTGGAAAATCCTATTGAGGTTGGTGAAGTCGACGCACATTGTAATGTCCCTAGTGCCATATACAGTAAGTGTATGTATTTTTGTTTGATATGTAGTGTATGCTTGCTGGTGTACCTTCGTTGTGTGTATAATAATTTCGTAGTTTGTATAGTAATTTTGTTGTATGCATGGTAATTTCCTACGTGAATGGCTATATGGTTGAATATGTCATGACTTGGATGTATAAATGAATACATATGGATGTATTGGATGTGATGTAGTGAGTGTTATTATTGTTATTAGTGTGCTTAGTGATGTTTGGTTGGTGGGTGTGTATAGTAAAATAGGATTCTCATGATAATTATTTTATTATGTTCTAAAGAGATTATTATTATTGTTGTTGTTATTGGTATTAATGAATGACATTGTGGTTGATGTTGTTATTATTATTAGAATTAGCATTTTTATTATTGTTGTTATTGTTGATGTTGATTATTATTATTATTACTATTGTTTGGGCCTTTAGATAATTTTAGTAGCAAGAGAGTTGGTTGGGCTTTGATAATTGGGCTTGGATTATTAGAGATGAGAAGAGAGATATTTTAGAGGGATGGCAAACTTGTAAATAAGGGTTCTATGGCATAGGTTGTAAATAATTAGAAGTTAAAGGGTAGATGAGTGAGTGTAGTTGAGTACTTTCATGTTATGCATGGTTATCCATAGAAAACTCTAGAGAATTAGAGAATTCTCTCTCCTTTATTCCCTTAGCTTTCTTTTCTCTTTTTCTTTTTCTTTGTTCTTGTCGTAAGCACCCATTCCCACCTCTTATTTCCACTTAATTTATTTCTAAGTTTGCATGCTAATTAAGAGAGGATGAATTCCAAGTTTGCATGGTAATTAAGGGAGGATGAAGAGAAGGAAAGAAGTTTTAATGGGAGGAATTAAAAGCATGAGGTGGCCTCTTTATTAGGTAGGAATCCCTCTCTATATAGTTTATTGTTCAATTTCATTTAAGCATGCTAAAAGAGACTATCTTTGTTTTGGAACATGCATTTCTTTTTAATTGAATTATGAAGGCATGTTTTGAAAATTAATTATGAAAATCAATTCTTTTCATGTCATGAAATTAATTATCCCACTAAAAAGTTGTTGTCTTGCCACTAATCTCATGTTGTCACATGTTGGTTTCAATTGCTAAAGTAATTAACTTTAATGATGATTATGCATTCCTCTTCATGTTACGAAAGTAATCAATATACTACAAGTTGTTATCTTGCTATTAAATTCATGTTGTTTCAATTGAATAAATGACTTGTCATTTTGCCTACCATGTGTTTGTAGTAATGTTTATTTGAAATCAAGTATGAAAAAGAGAATTGCTTTGCATATTTTGACCATGGGTGAGAGGTTATGGTTGGAAAATATTATGTGTTGAAATGAGAACTATGAGAGTAATGTTGTGGTTATAAAGTTTAAGTGTTGAAATGTGAAAAGGCGGTAAAGGGAAATATTGCAAGAATGTAAAATTATGGACTTGGGCTCTTGAATTATGTAACATGGAAGTGGGATTCTATTGCCATGCATACTTGGAGGGTGATGGCACCTATGGCATGGATTTATGGGGAGGTGTTGTTATGTTGGTATAATGTGGTTATGGTGATGGACATGACACAAGGTGCATGAACCTTATTTGAGAGTTATGAAATGAAAAGAAAGACCCAAAATGAAGCCATGCCATGATGACCACATGCTCCATTTATGTATGACATTAAAGTCCCTACCCATGCCTTGATGTTGGTTGTAATCATCTAAATCAATGCATGAAATGATGAATGGTTGTAGTTCCTTCCATTTTGTTAACTTGTATATCCTTATGTTTTTAATGCAATATGACATGCCATGCTTTATGTTTAATACAAAAATGCCATTCTTGTAGTTGTTATTACCTTTAGTTTATGGCTACCTTTATGTCACTTTGTAAAATGCCATGTCATGCTACCCATGGAAGCTTTATGTTCACTCTTATGTTTCATTTTACGATATCATGACATGCCACTTGTTGTTGCTTACATCATATTATTGAACAATATGACATATGGTGGTTGCATTCATGCATTAGATAATATGCTATATGGAGATGGGATATTCCTACTGGGTCACGCTGTGACGTGTCCCCGTTGATTTTTCAGGTAATGGTTCTTGGAGTTGGAGGCTGTCACGCCCCGCTTCCCAAAAATATGGAGGCGAAGCGTGAGAAGGTCCGCTCAGACTTGAAGCTACAAAGCTGCAAGTCCGATAAGCGTCAATCAAATTTAAAACTGCAGGTCCTTGCAACGCGAGCGAAACAAGATAATAATAATGAAATGAGACAAAAGAATAATCTCAGAATATCCATAAATATAAATTCCAACATCGCAGAAAAGCCACCAGGCTAAAAGAAAAGAGACTAAAGGCCCAAACATGGCCAACAAAAGTACAAAGTACAAACGACGGTGCTACGCACCTATGGCTAACAAAAGGCCTAAAACAAAAATAAAGCCCAACAAAGACTCAAAGAATGGTCACCGGTGTCCACCAAAATCCTCCTGGGCAATCATGGACTCAGACTCAGCATCAGCAAAATGCCACATACTCAGCAACGGTCTCTGGCTCAGGGTCTAACATGTGACACCCAAAAGAGCAAGGGGCACATGTCAGCAAGTCTACAAGAGACTTGTGCAAGGAAACTGAAAGTAGGTAAAGCAACCTAGCAGTTCTAGCATGAATGCAATGACATGGCAGTTTAAAGTATGAGTGCAACAAGTAAAGTAAAGTAAAGTAAAGTACGAGCATGGCATTTAAACATGGCATGGATGACAAGTATTGCATGAATCATTCACAAGACAAGTACAAGACAAGAAAAGTAAGCACCTCGTGCACAGAGATTCCGTCTTTTGGCTAGAGGGCGGATCAGGCCACTCCTAAGCTCAAGTAACCGTTTATCCCTACCCCTCCACGTGTATCGGGCATTGGTTTTTAGCCAACACATGAGGCCCGCTTCTGAACCACGAGCCAGGAAGTGTTTTAAACAAGTGTGGCGTAGGGGTGCACCTAGCCGGTCCAGGGAACCCGGGCATTGGCTTTTGACCAACACATGAGGCCCGTTTCCCCCGGAAGTAGTATTCAAGGAGTACAAGTATTTTGTAGCGTGTGCTACGATGTAACAATCAATTTGAATGGCTTGGAAGATGCAATGCATGGCAGTTAAAAGTGCGTACAGGTAAGGAAAGTAAACGTGACAGTTTAGTATGCATGAACAACAAGTTTAAAGAGTTGGATCTAGCTTCGTTGTCAAGCTAGATCAATTAGGTGACGGATCTAGTTTCGTTGTTAAACTAGATCAAGTAGGCGTCTAGCCAGCTATCATTTCACTGACTAGTCTCTTTTACGCTAGGAACAAGGAAGTGGCCTAAAAACATGGCCCTACACAAGAGTTGGCAAGTTTCACTTGCCTGCAAGTACGACGTCTGAGCACACCGTCCAATGACTCCAAAAATCACAATTATCCTACGTGCACAAGTCCACCGGCCTAAAGTCCATATTATTAATCTTGATTAGTGAATTTAAAACATTTAAAATACTTTGAAAATACTGATTTTAGTCTTGATTAGCATGCAATGGGTTGGGGGTCCTAAGGGTGCAAAGCGTTACCTCAACACGACGCGAAAGCTACACCGGCGTCGGGTAGCGACGCCGGGGGTTGGAATAAGAGATCGCGCTCCAAGTCCAGATTCCAATTTAGATTCCTCGCTGGAAATTTCAGAGCAATCAACCCGGGCGACGATTCCAGATTCCAAAGCTCGCACGTGCGACGACGGCTACGACGTGCGACGACGTCGTACGCGGCAAGTCGTCGAAGAGAACGCACGTAGGTGGGGCCCACGGTAGTCCTAGGGACCTTTGGGGGACCCACAATACCTCTGGAGAACTTGGGGGGCCCACGGAGGCAAGTGGTGCGACGGATGCGGGGTTGCGACGTTTGCTCTCGGTCGTACTCAGCCAAATGCGGGGGGCTCCGTCGGTCGCTGCGGGGGAACGGGCTTGTGCAGCGCAGCGGGTCGGTGCGGGGTCGGGGCTCTCGGTCGGTGCAGAGGGAGGGGTCGGTCGGGCGCTGTGGATGCAGGGGTTGCAACGTTGCAACGTTGCAACGTTGCAACATCGATCGGTGCGGGCGGCCCGCTCGGTCAGACACGAGCGGATGCGGGCGACAAGGCGGGGTCGATGCGGAGCGTTGGTGCGGAGCGGGGATGCGGCGACAGCGGGGGCGGCCATCGGTCTGACCGAGAGAATCTCTCGGTCAGGCACGGAGAAGCGGGGCGATGGCTGCAGCGGAGCGGGCGGGGCTTGGTGCGGGTGGAGCTGCCGGTCAGACCGAGGGAACGGGGGCGATTTCTTCGGTCGTGCGGCTGCCGTTCATCGCAACGTTGCGATGAATCGTCGCAACGTCAATTTTGGGTTTTGGAAGAGGCTAGGGTTAATTTCTTGCGAAAATAGGTCTTCCTAGTGGTTGTTTATATAGTGTAGATGGGTTGACTTGGTCTAGGGCTAAATCTAATAGGATTAGAAGTTTAAAATAATTTAAAATTTGAAATTCAATTTCTCCAACTTACCCAAGGATTTGACTTGGTCCAAATGAGCTGGAAATTGGCTCAAAAACGTTTTAAACTTAAATAAATTTTATTTGGCCGAAAATAATTTATAAATTAATTATTAAAAATAATATAAATCTTGTTAAAAATATAAAAGTGGTCAAATAAACTCCAAAAATTATAAAATAAATATCGGGGTGATCGTGATGACGAATGTGAGCTAACTAAGAAGACGGATCTCAAATTCGACGTCGGACGACGAAACTAAAAATAGAAACGTCTCCCGTCAAAAGTGAAAATCGCCACGTCTCATCGAATAAGTTTAAATTGTGGGAAAACGACTCGAGAAACGTCGTTCCCATTTAGTGCCACTATTTAATACTCTCAGAGACGTTCACAACGGCATATCACACGAAAGTGTTCGCAAACGAACAAAGTCTAAAACAAACACGTGCACGGCCAAAAGCACGTGCACGAACAACGTACGACGAAAAGTGGTCGTTACATCCTCCCCACCTTAGAATAAAGTCCGTCCTCGGACTTTCTAATATAGCTAGTCACTCTAGTAACTACCCCAATCAAGTCATATAATAATTCAACCAGGTATAGTCATTACAAGTGCTTATATATGCACTAGGTAGTCAAACATTAACACTACCAACACGTATATATATACATTCACGTACGTATACACTTATACCTATTATAGCCAGTCAAATTCATACATGTATTTCAATCAGGTATATAAACATACATCCCTTATATAACTACTACTCACAAACAATAATTCAGGTACTCACATAAGGATAGTGTCACACTTAGCAAATACAACCATTGCTCTACATATAGATAGCTACCTATGCACAAACATCAAGAGTATACTTCCCTCTAATATTTCCTAGTATACATCCAATACTAAGCACATCCACATAAGCAGTCACACCTTACCATTTTTAAGTCAAATTTCACTATATATATATATATTCACCACTACTATAGTTTCACAATATATTGTCATTCAAATACATGCAAATAGTTCACCATATATTCACATCACGTACGGTCCTATAACTGTATTTACGACACGCCACATATATCATAGTCATCAATACCTATAACTAAGCACATACTTACCCGTGCATGGTGCACACCCATACACGCTAACATTTCATTTACGTAGACCAATCATACCATTATATAACTAGCACACATACACACCTAGTTTTAGCTAGTACACATACGTTCACACGAGCAAGTCCTTAGTAAATAACTACACCACAAGACCAACACCTATAACTATATACTGGTGTAGCGACCCACAGTCATGTGCGTAACTCAACCAGGCACAAACACTTCTATCACTATACATACATCAAACATTGCTATATTCAAACTACAAACATACATTCAATATACCTAGAGTATACCCACTCAAGCTTGAGTGAGACTCAGTACATATATCAGAATATTCTATATACGTAACACGACATTCATACTTATACCAATACCACTCCAATATGTATACGTCTACCATTACAACCATATACATTCCATAGATCAATCACACTTAATATTTAGTCAGGTAACACCCACATAGCTAAATCAATTTATATACCATAATAATAGTAATACAGACATCAGCACACATATATTTATACTACCCTCCCTAGTACAAACATTCACTGTATAGTCACACATAAGTAATGTATATATTCACACCATAGCCTACTACCTATAATTAGTATACTAACATCTCTATACGTACATAATTAAGATGTGCAATAGTCGTGTATACCTCACGGTATACACGCATGCAACATCCCGCAAAAGCAAGCAATACCAATCAAAGTTATAATCCTACTACCATATGTATAACACATATATACTCAGGCAACAAAACATAACTACTTACATATAAGCACCATATATATCTACCTACGAGCACATACTCACTTGTACTAATATATGGGTCACACAATAGACCTACTTACTTATCTATATGTTCACCCATTATCATCACACCTAGCATATACATAGCTTTACCAATCATTTTATTTCAACCATTATAAGTATTCTCTAATTGCATGCACTCCAATAGACATTCCTACGCTAACTCTTATATACACAAGCATCCCATTTATGGTATAGCTAATCACACACGAACCTATAAATACTAACACATAAACAACTTCATACTATCACGATTAACTCCGAGTATATATATATCACACAATAGGCAAACATCAATATACTATGGGGGTACACTCATTCAAGCCCACGTACACAACTTAGGTACGTGCACTACGACTACCTCACAAGGTCCAAGGGCCTACTAACACTTAAGGGTTGACACAGACATTGACGGACCCTAAGGCCTAAGCAATGAAGAGAGGTCGAGGTCGAGACGAGGGAAGGATCGATAAGCACGAGTTCAGATAAGACGAGTACAAGGAGACAGCTTGGTTAGACGAAACATTGACTCAAGGGTGATGTTTAGGTTGAAGGAAAAGGAGATGTAGTGATGCTTAAATAGGATTCAGAAGAGATAATAGGGTAAATAGCATAAGATAAAATACGTGGAGTTTGAAAGCTGACGTACTTCAAAAGTTGAAATCCCAGTCTGAAAAGAAATATTTGGAGATCGATAAAACGAGTGGTTCAAAATAAATTTGAGTCGAACATTCATAATAAGAGAAAATGGTCTATTGGTTTTAAAAATCATTATAAAAGGAAGTAAAATCATTTACACGAATATTAAGGACGTGGTTTAGAAAATTTATACGTCAGTAATTTAATATAATGTTGTCAAAAAGTTTTGGAAAGTCGAAGAATGAAATCAAGTAACGGAAAAATTTAAACTCAGGTTAAATGCTTTCAAAACTTTTAGGCTATGGAAAATCTAAAATAATCAATTTTGAAACTTCTTTTAGAAAACCATGGTTTGCCAAAAATGAAAAAACTGATTTGCACAAGGTTCTTAATATACGAGCACAACAAGTCTGGCACGGATATAAAAATAATTGAAAGTATGTATGGTGCACGGAAAAATAATAATAATGACTTAGTATAAGAATTATCAAGATCGAATAGCAAGTCTTTAAAATCAAATCACGGAGGGTCTAAATCAGGAAGTGGTTATGAAAATAGTAATTTTGCAAAAAAAATCTGAAGTGGCGAAAACGACGAGCAAAACCAACTTGCTGAAAGCTGAAATTCCATGTGTCTTGAAGGTATATTAAAGTATACACGACGTATCATTCGTATAACACAAATAAGAAGGAAAATTATAAATCGAATTGGGCAAAGCAAAAGTTCGGTCCAGAATAAAATTAATATATGAAGGGCAACGCGTTTACATAAGTAAGAAAAATATAAGCTGGAAAAATATTATAAGCTAGAGTTCAAAATTTCAGACAAAAGTTTTTAAAATTTTAAATCAACGAAGGAGGATGAAGTATAAGTATGTATGCGTTAAAATTTGGGACAAGGTTAAACTTCGGAAAGGAGGAAGTCGAAAAATACCTTCAAGAGTTTCAAGGTTCGTATTGGAGAGGTTCGAAAATGGACGACGATCGTCATGAGGCGATCTCGTGAATCGAGGCAAGGAAATTGGTCGGAGATCAAAACATTCATACGCCTAGGATATGAATCAGAAGAGTCTACGGGAAACTCCTACGGTTGACCAACTAAAGATTAAAACTAAGCGCTAAGACTTTCTAAGGAGCTAGACGGTAATGAAATGCGTTCAGCTTGGTCCGAAATCGATGGACCCAAACGAACGACGGAAGAAAATTCTAGGAGTCTAATAGGGTCAGGGTTAGACAAGAACCCCTAAGGTCACTCCTACGACGATTAAATCAATTGCTGACAGGGAGTCTAACTACAATCAGGGCCTCTAACTAGCAAGCACAGATGTCTAACTAAGCCTTCATATCACCTAGTGTCATAAGAAAACGACTAAACTTAGGGCTTATTACTCGGATGTTGCAATTTATTTAATGGACATTCCGTTATTATCGTTGTTCCGTTAATTCGCAATTGCAAGACCGGACCTGCATGGGCCACCAACAAAACCTGTCACGCCCCGCTTCCCAAAAATATGGAGGCGAAGCGTGAGAAGGTCCGCTCAGACTTGAAGCTACAAAGCTGCAAGTCCGATAAGCGTCAATCAAATTTAAAACTGCAGGTCCTTGCAACGCGAGCGAAACAAGATAATAATAATGAAATGAGACAAAAGAATAATCTCAGAATATCCATAAATATAAATTCCAACATCGCAGAAAAGCCACCAGGCTAAAAGAAAAGAGACTAAAGGCCCAAACATGGCCAACAAAAGTACAAAGTACAAACGACGGTGCTACGCACCTATGGCTAACAAAAGGCCTAAAACAAAAATAAAGCCCAACAAAGACTCAAAGAATGGTCACCGGTGTCCACCAAAATCCTCCTGGGCAATCATGGACTCAGACTCAGCATCAGCAAAACGCCACGTACTCAGCAACGGTCTCTGGCTCAGGGTCTAACATGTGACACCCAAAAGAGCAAGGGGCACATGTCAGCAAGTCTACAAGAGACTTGTGCAAGGAAACTGAAAGTAGGTAAAGCAACCTAGCAGTTCTAGCATGAATGCAATGACATGGCAGTTTAAAGTATGAGTGCAACAAGTAAAGAAAAGTAAAGTAAAGTACGAGCATGGCATTTAAACATGGCATGGATGACAAGTATTGCATGAATCATTCACAAGACAAGTACAAGACAAGAAAAGTAAGCACCTCGTGCATAGAGATTCCGTCTTTTGGCTAGAGGGCGGATCAGGCCACTCCTAAGCTCAAGTAACCGTTTATCCCTACCCCTCCACGTGTATCTGGCATTGGTTTTTAGCCAACACATGAGGCCCGCTTCTGGACCACGAGCCAGGAAGTGTTTTAAACAAGTATGGCGTAGGGGTGCACCTAGCCGGTCCAGGGAACCCGGGCATTGGCTTTTGACCAACACATGAGGCCTGTTTCCCCCGGAAGTAGTATTCAAGGAGTACAAGTATTTTGTAGCGTGTGCTACGATGCAACAATCAATTTGAATGGCATGGAAGATGCAATGCATGACAGTTAAAAGTGCGTACAGGTAAGGAAAGTAAACGTGACAGTTTAGTATGCATGAACAACAAGTTTAAAGAGTTGGATCTAGCTTCGTTGTCAAGCTAGATCAATTAGGTGACGGATCTAGTTTCGTTGTCAAACTAGATCAAGTAGGCGTCTAGCCAGCTATCATTTCACTGACTAGTCTCTTTTACGCTAGGAATAAGGAAGTGGCCTAAAAACATGGCCCTACACAAGAGTTGGCAAGTTTCACTTGCCTGCAAGTACGACGTCTGAGCACACCGTCCAATGACTCCAAAAATCACAATTATCCTACGTGCACAAGTCCACCGGCCTAAAGTCCATATTATTAATCTTGATTAGTGAATTTAAAACATTTAAAATACTTTGAAAATACTGATTTTAGTCTTGATTAGCATGCAATGGGTTGGGGGTCCTAAGGGTGCAAAGCGTTACCTCAACACGACGCGAAAGCTACACCGGCATCGGGTAGCGACGCCGGGGGTTGGAATAAGAGATCGCGCTCCAAGTCCAGATTCCAATTTAGATTCCTCGCTGGAAATTTCAGAGCAATCAACCCGGGCGACGATTCCAGATTCCAAAGCTCGCACGTGCGACGACGGCTACGACGTGCGACGACGTCGTACGCGGCAAGTCGTCGAAGAGAACGCACGTAGGTGGGGCCCACGGTAGTCCTAGGGACCTTTGGGGGACCCACAATACCTCTGGAGAACTTGGGGGGCCCACGGAGGCAAGTGGTGCGACGGATGCGGGGTTGCGACGTTTGCTCTCGGTCGTACTCAGCCAAATGCGGGGGGCTCCGTCGGTCGCTGCGGGGGAACGGGCTTGTGCAGCGCAGCGGGTCGGTGCGGGGTCGGGGCTCTCGGTCGGTGTGGAGGGAGGGGTCGGTCGGGCGCTGTGGATGCGGGGGTTGCAACGTTGCAACATCGATCGGTGCGGGCGGCCCGCTCGGTCAGACACGAGCGGATGCGGGCGACAAGGCGGGGTCGATGCGGAGCGTTGGTGCGGAGCGGGGATGCGGCGACAGCGGGGGCGGCCATCGGTCTGACCGAGAGAATCTCTCGGTCAGGCACGGAGAAGTGGGGCGATGGCTGCAGCGGAGCGGGCGGGGCTTGGTGCGGGTGGAGCTGCCGGTCAGACCGAGGGAACGGGGGCGATTTCTTCGGTCGTGCGGCTGCCGTTCGTCGCAACGTTGCGACGAATCGTCGCACCGTCAATTTTGGGTTTTGGAAGAGGCTAGGGTTAATTTCTTGCGAAAATAGGTCTTCCTAGGGGTTGTTTATATAGTGTAGATGGGTTGACTTGGTCTAGGGCTAAATCTAATAGGATTAGAAGTTTAAAATAATTTAAATTTTGAAATTCAATTTCTCCAACTTACCCAAGGATTTGACTTGGTCCAAATGAGCTGGAAATTGGCTCAAAAACGTTTTAAACTTAAATAAATTTTATTTGGCCGAAAATAATTTATAAATTAATTATTAAAAATAATATAAAACTTGTTAAAAATATAAAAGTGGTCAAATAAACTCCAAAAATTATAAAATAAATATCGGGGTGATCGTGATGACGAATGTGAGCTAACTAAGAAGACGGATCTCAAATTCGACGTCGGACGACGAAACTAAAAATAGAAATGTCTCCCGTCAAAAGTGAAAATCGCCACGTCTCATCGAATAAGTTTAAATTGTGGGAAAACGACTCGAGAAACGTCGTTCCCATTTAGTGCCACTATTTAATACTCTCAGAGACGTTCACAACGGCATATCACACGAAAGTGTTCGCAAACGAACAAAGTCTAAAACAAACACGTGCACGGCCAAAAGCACGTGCACGAACAACGTACGACGAAAAGTGGTCGTTACAGAGGCCTATTAGCTCAGCTGGTTGGAGTTGAGGGTGGTGTGAGTTTTGCGAGGAATCTGAGTGTGTACTCTTGTACTTGGTGGGATGAGGGTTATTGTTGTATATGAGTTGTATAAGGATGATGTATTTGGACCTTTTGTATGTAGTATATTTATATGTGATTGAGTTGTTGGTTCTCTTTGGTTTTCTGTGTTATCTGGAATGCGACAGGTACTATCCCAGCAATGCGCAGTGGACCTGCCTGCGTTTGTAATTTTGTATTTCTTTTCATAGCATCCGCCTCTTCGGGAATACCTGATACGGTTTCGTACTTATAGGGTATCTCGGGGAGCGGGGCGTTACATTTTGGTGGCCCGTGCAGGTCACCGCACTGCGGCTGTGTAAGGATAGTGCGTGTTGGGTTCCGAGGGTAATTGAGTCTTAAGGTGGGTAGCAATCAAGCCTTAAGGTAGAGTCCTAAGTTAGGAAGTTCGAGGACGAACTTTATTTTTAAGGTGGGTAGAATGTAATGTCCCTAGTGCCATATACAGTAAGGGTATGTATTTTTGTTTGATATGTAGTATATGCTTGCTGGTGTGCCTTCGTTGTGTGTATAATAATTTCGTAGTGTGTAGTAATTTTGTTGTATGCATGGTAATTTCCTACGTGAATGGCTATATGGTTGAATATGTCATGACTTGGATGTATAAATGAATACATATGGATGTATTGGATGTGATGTAGTGAGTGTTATTATTGTTATTTGTGTGCTTAGTGATGTTTGGTTGGTGGGTGTGTATAGTAAAATAGGATTCTCATGATAATTATTTTATTATGTTCTAAAGAGATTATTATTATTGTTGTTATTATTGGTATTAATGAATGACATTGTGGTTGATGTTGTTATTATTATTAGAATTAGCATTTTTATTATTGTTGTTATTGTTGATGTTGATTATTATTACTACTACTATTGTTTGGGCCTTTAGATAATTTTAGTAGCAAGAGAGTTGATTGGGCTTTGATAATTGGGCTTGGATTATTAGAGATGAGAAGAGAGATATTTTAGAGGGATAGCAAACTTGTAAATAAGGGTTCTATGGCATAGGTTGTAAATTAGAAGTTGAAGGATAGATGAGTGAGGGTAGTTGAGTACTTTCATGTTATGCATGGTTATCCTTAGAAAACTCTAGAGAATTAGAGAATTCTCTCTCCGTTATTCCCTTAGCTTTCTTTTTTCTCTTTATCTTTCTTTGTTCTTGCCGTGAGCACCCATTCCCACATCTTATTTCCTCTTAATTTCTTTCTAAGTTTGCATGCTAATTAAGAGAGGATGAATTCCAAGTTTGCATTATAATTAAGGGAGGATGAAGAGAAGGAAAGAAGGTTTAATGGGAGGAATTAAAGGCATGAGGTGGCCTCTTTATTAGGTATGAATCTCTCTCTATATAGTTTATTGTTCAATTTCATTTAAGCATGCTAAAAGAGACTATCTTTGATTTGGAACATCCGTTTCTTTTTAATTGAATTATGAAGGCATGTTTTGAAAATTAATTATGAAAAGAAATTCTTTTCATGCCATGAAATTAATTATCCCACTAAAAAGTTATCATCTTGCCACTAATCTCATGTTGTCTCATGTTGGTTTCAATTTCTAAAGTGATTAACTTTAATGATGATTATGCATTCCTCTTCATGTTATGAAAGTAATCAATATACTACAAGTTGTTATCTTGCTATTAAATTCATGTTGTTTCAATTGAATAAATGACTTGTCATTTTGCTTACCATGTGGTAATGTTTATTTGAAGTCAAGTATGAAAAAGAGAATTGCTTTGCATATTTTGACCATGGGTGAGAGGTTATGGTTGGAAAATATTATGTGTTGAAATGAGAACTATGGGAGTAATGTTGTGGTTATAAAGTTTAAGTGTTGAAATGAGAAAAGGCGGTGACGGGAAATATTGCAAGAATGTAAAACTATGGACTTGGGCTCTTGAATTATGTAACATGGAAGTGGGATTCTATTGCCATGCATACTTGGAGGGTGATGGCACCTATGGCATGGATTTATGGGGAGGTGTTGTTATGTTGGTATGATGTGGTTATGGTGATGGACATGACACAAGGTGCATGAACCTTATTTGAGAGTTATGAAATGAAAAGAAAGACCCAAAATGAAGCCATGCCATGATGACCACATGCTCCATTTATGTATGACATTAAAGTCCCCTACCCATGCCTTGATGTTGGTTGTAATCATCTAAAGCAATGCATGAAATGTTGAATGGTTGTAGTTCCTTCCTTTTTGTTAACTTGTATATCCTTATGTTTTTAATGCAATATGACATGCCATGCTTTATGTTTAATACAAAAATGCCATTCTTGTAGTTGCTATTACCTTTAGTTTATGGCTACCTTTATGTCACTTTGTAAAATGCCATGTCATGCTACCCATGGAAGCTTTATGTTCACTCTTATGTTTCATTTTACGATATCATGACATGCCACTTGTTGTTGCTTGCATCATATTATTGAACAATATGACATATGGTGGTTGCATTCATGCATTGTATAATATGCTATATGGAGATGGGATATTCCTAATGGGTCATGCTGTGACGTGTCCCCGTTGATTTTTCAGGTATTGATTCTTTGAGTTAGAGGCCTATTAGCTCAGCTGGTTGGAGTTGAGGGTGGTGTGATTTTTGTGAGGAATCTGAGTGTGTGCTCTTGTACTTGGTGGGATGAGGGTTATTGTTGTATATGAGTTGTATAAGGATGATGTATTTGGACCTTTTGTATGTAAGTATATTTATATATGATTGAGTTGTCGGTTCTCTTTGTTGTTTTGTGTTATCTGGAATGCGACAGGTACTATCCCAGAGTGCGCAGTGGACCTGTCTGCGTTTGTAATTTTTTATTTCTTTTCATAGCACCCGCCTATTCGGGAATACCTGATACGGTTTCGTACTTATCGGGTATCTCGGGGAGCGGGGCGTTACACACATCCTCCATTTGTCATTTGCTTTCTTCACCATCACTACGTTAGATAACCATTCGGGGTAGTGAACCTCTCGGATGAAGCCAACCTCTAAGAGTCAATCTACTTCTTCAACAGCTGCCTTCTTTTTATAACCCCCGGTATTCCTCTTCTTCTGCTTCCCGGGTGTGAAAGTCAGGTTGACGTTCAAATCATGAGAAATGACCTGAGGGTCGATGCCGGATATGTCATCAGGAGACCAGGCAAATACGTCATCTTTTTCCCTCAAGAAAGTAATCAATTGTTCCCTTACGACGTAGGGGAGTCTCGACCCAAAAGAAACAATTTTGCCCTCTTCCTTTGAGACACGGATGGACTCTGTCTCCTCAACCGTGGTAGGTCATCGGTCAGCTGTATCACCATTGTCGTTGTGAAGATCGATCAGATTTGCTTGCTCTGCTCTCCTGATTGAGGTAGATAAGTGATAACATGACCAGGCTTGCATCAGATTCCCTTTCACTCTTCTGACTCCTTGGGAGCCTGAAATTTAATCATCTAATGAAAGGTAAATATGACCTCCTCTACGGAGTTGAGATGCGGTTTGCCAATAATTCCATTGTAATCAGAATTGATCTTCATCGCGATGAAGTTGATCTAGCAAGTGTCTTGACGCGGGGATTGTCCTAATGTGACAGGCAGTGCAATCACCCCAACGATAAGAGCAGAATGTCTAGTAAAACTAACCAAGGGACCAAGACATTCCTTTAACTCAGATGAAGCCAATCACATCCGCTCCAATGTAGTGAAGAAAAACACATCGCACGAACTTCCCATGTCGATGAGAAATCTCCTTACTTCTACCGTACCAATGATGGTACAGATGATGACAGCATCATCATGCGACAGCTCTACACCCTCCAAATCTTCATCAAAAAAAGATATAAGAGGTGTGTCGTCCCTTGAACGTTTCTGGCCCACTGCAGTGGTCATTACCCTCCGAGCATATGAACTCTGGAGAGAGGAAGACAACACGTGGAATGGTGGTCCACCCAATATCATGCCAAGGACATTGATACCGGGTGGAGTTGAGGCATGCTCCGTGGAAGGGACGAGCCTCTCCGTCCCCTGATTGGTAGGACTAGTCGACATTGTCCTGTAAATTGCAAAGGGTGGGGATGTTGACTTCTTGTTTCCCACAGACGTCGCCAATTATTGACGGATGGATTTCGGCCACCAGTTAAATGAGATGACTCAGACAGCTCTGATGGGGTGGAGCCTTCTCAGCTTATGTGTAGAACCCGCAATGGATGAAACCCGGGTCGTGCAGAGCGAGGGTCGAGCTTCTGGGCTGAAGCTTGACTTATCTCTGGGTCGTAGAGGACACCCCTTTAACCTTCCCACTGGGTTGTGCCTCGAACAACCGGCGACAAAGACACTCGTTATGGGGGTTGGATCTGGGTTCCGACCCATATTCCCTCCGATTCTTAAGTTAGTATCGACTTAAGTTGGCTCGGGCCCGTCAAGATCGACCTAATGGAGATCGTCTTGATCTACTCACATCGAGCTTTTGGAGGAAGAAATATTAAAGTGGAAAGAGAAAAGTGTTGTCAGAGTATATAGTATTCAATACCTTCGGAGTGTGAACCGTTTCTTTGTTGTCGCCTTCTCTATTTATATGTAATGACTTCCTTTGCCAGCGTGTAACGGCTCCTCATTCATGACGGCGAGATCTCCTCTGGGAATGGAGATAACGGAATCCCATTTACTCTGCAATTATTAACCAATTCTGTGCAGTTAGCAGGATCCAATTAGCAAGTGATCTGGCTCTTTGAATGGGTAAAAATTCGCTTTCCTCAGCGGGCCTAGGGGCTATTGGGCTAAGGCTTACCACTTCAAGTGGGCCTCGCTTTCCAAACAGAATATATCTTCCCGCTTCGTGGGCCGAGCCCATGTATCAACACCTACCATTCAATAATGGATCGAGTCATACTACGTGTTGTATTCACGATTTAATCTTGGTTCCCACAAACGATGCCACTTATTTCGGATAATTTGTGAGTGAATGGTTGAGGGTGAATAGGGATACCCAACCTTTGCCTAGCTCCAACATGCAAAATGAAGCAAGCATGTTAGGCGATCAGTGCTTGGGCCTAATCAAAGCCCACCACACCTTCAAAAAAAAACCCCTGATGCTCAAAGTAAGCCGAGTTTAGCAAAAAAACCTAAAATTGTGTAGCAAGTATTTTATAATTTTTGCTTACTTTCTTATTCTGGGAAAACATGATATCTATGTATGTTAGGGCCTATTTCTTTTTGAGGAAAGTAGCGAAGAAAGTGAAAATGATTCACTGTTCATATCAAATCAACCCGTTCTCAAGCATCTTGTTTCTTTCGGTGGAAAAAAAATCAACCCGTTCTCAAGCATCTTGTTTCTTTTGGTGGAAAAATATGGAGAACGCGGGCTGGGATTTGCACTCGCGGGTGCCTACGTGGAGGCTTCGATTTGCACTCGCGCAATCCGCGCAATTTGCGCGGATTTCGGTGAAAATCGGTGAGAAAGTTGTTTTGTAGGTCACACTCCACTATCTCTCCTCTGTTTTGACCAATTACAGCAACTCCCGCCAATTTTCCCCCTCTTTTTTAATTAAAATTAATTAATTAGTGAACCCCACATCAAACTTTCCCAAAAAACTTTCTCAACAAAAGAAACACACAAACACAAGAAAGTTGTGTAGAGCCTATATATAATTCTCAAACCAACTTTCTAACCCGTGGGCCCCACATCAAAATTACACCATGATTTATTATTCACAACAGTAAATCACAACTCACTCTCACCCAAAGAAACATGCCTTTAGATACAAAGGTAAGTCGCCAGGTGGTGTGTGTCCCGTGTGGGCTAATCTACGAGGTGGGGCCCATTTGTCAGATTTACAGGCCGACAATCCTCAGTCTGGGCTTCTGTGTACAATAATGATTAAGCCCCTATTGTTTATATTGTATCAAATCTAAGATTAACATATTGGGCTACACTCTTGGATCGGGCCCAAGTGTTCTATAGCGACAGCATCTGCCGACCACCAAGGCAAAGCTGCAAAGGGACCACACACAAAAAGGACTTTTCTCCACACCAATAATCCACACCTTACACGCCGCGCCTTTTCCCCGTGTGATTCCATGAATCTTGCCTCAATAATTCTGCCAAAAAATATCAATGCTTTGTTGGATCCTTCCCTCCACCTGCTAGAAGTTCTCCAAAAAATCTCTAGCCTAGAACCCACCCCAGTTATCTGTTTTTGTTTACACGCTAGATCCGGTCACAAACCGACGGCTGCCTGTCAACTCACACTCGACCCAAAACGCTCGCCCCTTTCCCCGAATGCACGCGAAATTTGACTTCCAATACCAATTATCACGTGCGCCATCTCAAATTCAATGTTTAATCGGCAACCCAAAAGACTCATTGGTGGCGGCGGCGGCTCCTTTTAAACGATCAGTCTCTGCTCTCAAAGCTAACAGCAACATTAGCTCAAAGATACCGAAAAAAAAAACATCAAAAAATGTCAGCCCAAACGAAACTCCCCATCGATCCCCGCAGCGGATTCTGCCCTTCGAACTCCATCTTCTACAGCAAGCGCCGTCCCATCCCCCTCCCCACCGATCATTTCCTCGACGTCGCCACATTCGTCTCCTCCCGCCGCCACTCCGGCGAGATTGCCCTCATCGATGCCGCCTCCGGACGCCGCGTCACCTTCCCTGAGCTCTACGGCTCCGTTGCCTCCGTCGCATCCTACCTCTACTCCCGCCTCGGCGTGCGCAAGGGCCACGTCGTCCTCCTCCTCTCTCCCAACTCCGTCTACTTCCCCATCGTCGCCCTCGCCGTCATGTCCCTAGGCGCCGTCCTCACCACCACCAACCCCCTCAACACCCCTCAAGAAATCGCCAAACAGATCGCCGATTCGAACCCAGTACTCGCACTCACCACTCGTACCCTCATCCACAAGCTACAGAACAAGAATTTTCCAGTCGTCTTGCTCGAAGAAACAAGAATCACCGGAGACGATTCCAGAATCGTGGCCACAATCGAAGAAATGATTGCCACCAGGGCCGGAGAAAACCGAGTGAAGGAAAAGGTCGCCCAAGATGACACTGCGACCTTGCTCTATTCGTCGGGGACCACCGGGACGAGCAAGGGAGTCGTCTCGACCCACCGGAACCTGATCTCGATGGTTCAGATCATACTGAACCGGTTCAAGTTAGAGGAGGGCGCCGGTGAGCCGGAGACCTTCATCTGCACCGTCCCGATGTTCCACGTGTATGGCCTGGCAGCCTTTGCCACGGGCCTGTTGGGATCGGGGTCGACGATCGTGATCCTATCGAAATTCGAGATGGGGGATTTGCTGGGAGCAATTAGTACCTACAAAGCGACCTACCTGCCGCTGGTGCCGCCGATCTTGGTGGCGATGGTCAACCAGAGCAGGCCTCTGCCGTTGGGACCGCTACGGCGGGTTCTCTGCGGCGGCGCGCCGTTGAGCAAAGAGGTGATCGAGGGGTTCAGAGAGAAGTACCCGAACGTGGAGATACTGCAAGGGTACGGGCTGACGGAGAGCACGGGTATCGGGGCGTCGACGGACTCGGCAGAGGAGAGCCGAAAGTACGGGACGGCGGGGATGCTGTCGCCGAACACGGAGGCGATGATCGTCGATCCGGAGACGGGCGTGTCGCTGCCGGCGAACAAGACCGGAGAGCTATGGATCCGAGGGCCATACGTGATGAAAGGGTATTTCAAGAATCAAGAAGCAACAATATCGACACTGGATGCCGAGGGGTGGCTGAGGACTGGAGATCTGTGCTACATCGACGAGGATGGGTACTTGTTTGTGGTCGACAGGCTGAAGGAGCTGATCAAATACAAGGGCTATCAGGTGGGTGGTGATGCTTGTTGTCTAAAATTGACGTCTTAGTTCAAGAATTGAATCAAGAACGATGAATTTGACACTGGATTTATTTTTTCAGGTTGCGCCGGCGGAGCTGGAGGCGCTGCTGCTGACACATCCTGAGATCGCGGATGCCGCCGTGATCCCGTGAGTTTTATGTCAGAATCTTGCTTTTTTATTGCTAGGAGTTTGGTAGGCTGATGTAGTTAGGAAAATATGCAGGTTTCCGGACAAGGAGGTAGGCCAATTTCCGATGGCATACGTAGTGAGGAAGAGCGGAAGCAAGCTGGCCGGAGATGCGGTGATGGAGTTCGTCGGAAAGCAGGTGGCTCCGTACAAGAGGATACGGAGGGTTGCGTTTGCTTCGGCGATTCCGAAGAACGCTTCAGGCAAGATACTCAGGAAGGATCTGATCAAGCTTGCTACTTCGGCCTCGAAGATTTGAATTGAGATATTTCTGTATTTTGGTTTTTTTCACTCTTAGTGTTTGGACAACGGATTCGACTTATGGTGCTGTTTAAAGTGAGAGATTGTTAAGATTTGTAGGAAGTGTTGGTCTATGGTGAATACCATAGCCATATATATAATATCATATGCGAGTTACAAGTCCCTTGGAATCTAAGGGACATCCATTAAGAGTGGGTTTAATAGTGGATGATAGTGGATGGAGACCAAAGGTCTCCCATATTCATAACACTTTCCCTCATACATCCATTCGTAGCATATAAATTCTTCAGGGTCCAATACGCTAATATGGGGTGGATACTGCGTGATCCAAAGTTACCGTGTTTGCCTCGTTAAAACATTAGCTGTGGAAAACTCAATGGGAAAAACCAACAGCTTAAGGAAAAAGAGTACAATATACAAATGACTCCCCACTGATTCGTACAAGCTTCAGGCTTGTAGGTTTTTCAGCTATCGCATCCATATATCTTTTACAATCTTTCTAAAAGTACATCTAGGAAATGCCTTAGTAAACAGATCAGCTAAATTATTACAAGATTGAATCTGTTGTACTTCAACTTGCTTCTGCTCTTGTAGCTCGTGCGTCCAGAAGAACTTGGGAGAGATGTGCTTCGTCTTGTCGCCCTTGATATAACCAGCTTGTAGGTGAGCTATACAAGCTGTATTATCTTCAAATAATATGGTTGGCTCAAGGTCGTCCGTCTTCAGGCCGGTCGTCACTAGAATGTGATGAATGACTGAACGAAGCCATACACATCTCTGCCAGTTTCATGGATCGCCAGGAGCTTTGAGAGGTTGGATGAGATTGATGTGGTGGTCTGCTTTAAAGATTTCCAGGCGATGGCCGTACCACCGAAAGTGAACACTAGTTTGTGATTTCTCGGTATATGGATCATAGCTGTAACCTGCATCTGCATAACCAATCAAAGTGAAAGATCCACCTTTCGGGAAGTATAATCACGGGTCAACTGACCCTTGGAGGTAGCGCAGAAGCTGCTTTACTCCATTTCAGTGGCGCTTTATAGGCGCTAAACTGTATTTGGATAGTAGGATGACTGCGAACGCTATGTCGGGACGCGTGCAGTTTGCCAGATATAGTAGTGCCCCAAATGGCACTAAGTTAAAGTACTTCAGGATCTAATGTTTTCTCCTCCTCTTCCAGCAGCCGGAATGGGTCTTTATGTACATCCAATGATCTAACGACCATTGGTGTACTTAGAGGATGGCACTTATCCATATGGAAATTTTTAAGTAATTTCCTTGTGTATGTGGATTCGTTTAACAGGATTCCTTCGCTGAGGTGTTCTATCTGTAAGCCAACACAATATTTAGTCTTGCCTAGGTCTTTCATTTCAAACGTTAGTTTGAGGCTTGCAGATATATCATCAATCTCTGCAGGAGATCCGATGAGGTTTAAGTCGTCTACATAGACGGCTATTAATACGAATCCTGTTCCCGTGGTTTTAATGAAAATACACTTGCAGACCTCATTATTGGTGAAAGCTAGTTGAACAAGGAATTCACTCAGTTTGTTATACAACATTTTTCCCGATTGTTTAAGATCATAAAATGACCTTTTGAAGCTTAACAGAATAGACGTCCCGAGGGCTATCTTTTATTTCTATTTCTGTTGGTATTTTGAAACCAAATGTGAGTTTCATATAGATTTCTTTATCTATATTGACATATAGATATGCAGTCACAACGTCCGTGAGCTACATTTCTAGGCCTTCTATTGATGTTAAGCTTATTATGCATCGGAATTGTGATCGCATCCATAACCCTGGGAAGTATATTCATGATCTATCCCTAGTCGTTGGGAAAATCCCTGAGCTACAAGCCGTGCTTTGTAGCTGTAACGACTGGTTTTTGTCTGTGTTTTGTCTATTATATATATATTATGGTTGTTCTCTTCCTTGTGTGTTGATGAGCTTCATAGCGCCCATATCTTAGAGCTAGGTTGATCTTAGAAGCCATAGGAATCTATTCCGAAGCTTCGCATTCCATTTCGAGACTTTTCGTGCATTTTAGTTGGTTCAAGAAGGAGAACCAACCGACTAGATTGCAATCTAGTCGGTCGGCAACTCTTCAGGAACCGACTAGTTCATCTTTATTATTTCAGCTGAGTTACTTGTAACGACTGCTTTTCATGTATCTGGATTTATTATAATATAATATATGTTTTGGTTGATTTTCTCCTCTGTGTGTGGTTTTCGTCTCCGTGACTTTCATTTTCGATCGTTTCGTCGTGTTTTCTCGTTTCTTCCTTAGGATCGTCGATTTCGAAGTATGTCATTCACGACGGGCTTCATAATGGTCGTATCTTACTATTAGATCAAGCATAGGAGTCTTAGGAATCGATCTCGGGGCTCCGCACTCCTTATCGGAACTTTTGGTGCTTATTAGCCTGTGTGAGAAGGGGCACCGACCGACTAGATGACGATCCAGTCGGTCGGCAATCCTTCTTGGACCGACTAGTTGGCTTTCTAAATTGTTCAGAAGTTACTGTTTATCGTTAGTCGGTCTAAGAACGTTGGTTGACCGACTAGGTTGCAAACTAGTCGGTCAACAATGCTTCTTTAACCGACTAACTCATTAACTAATTTTGACACTAGTTACTGTTTACTCTTAGTCGGTCTAAGAACGTTCATCGACCGACTAGATATTAAACTAGTCGGTCAGTAGTTGTTCTTCGACCGACTAAATCTAAATCCTAATTCTGTACAGGAGTTACTGTTTACACTTAGTCGGTCTGTGTTGGTCGACCGACCGACTAGTTGCCAAACTAGTCGGTCAGTGGTTGCTCTTTGACCGACTAATCTGTGTTAAAACCCTAATTTCTGGGCAGCCGCCAGCCCAACCTATTTATACCCCTCCCAAACGTTTTCTTCTTCCTCCACTCGACCCAAAACCCTAAAATCTCCCCCATTGAGCCCCCATCTTCCTCCAAGCCCTATTCCTTCATCCCAAGCCCTAGATTCATCATCTAAACCCTCCATCAACTCATTCTACCTCTCATCTTCCCCAAAATCTCACCAAATCCCCAAAATCCCCCAAAAACCCTAATTCTCCAAACTTCTCTATTTGTTTCCAGATCTGGTCCTAGGGTTCTCCGGAGTGTTTCTTCCGCCTCCTCTCGGTAAGAAATCGATCTTTTGACGTTTTTATAACCTATTTGTATTTTTATGAAACCCTAATGAAATTTCATGTTGTTTGATGATTGTTTCCCCATAACAGCGATTTCCCCCGTAGATTATCATCCGCGAGACGAACCTTCGTGATCGTCATTCCCGGTGCTAGGCAAGTGAAATTTGCCACTTAGGGTTTAGGCCATGTTTTAGGCCATCTTGCTTGTTGTAGGCGTAAAAGAGGCTAGGCGACGAAATGATACTCGCCTAGGCGCAAATTGGGGAACTAGCTTGACAACGAAGCTAGTTCCGACTTTTAGCATGTTGCACAATTACCATGTCATGTTTACCTTCCATTAACGGTACGCAAATTAATTGTCATGTCATTGCATCCTTTAAGTGTTTCCGTGAATGCGTATCTTCGCTACAATACTTGTGTTCCTGGCTCGTGACCAGAAGCGAGCATAATGAGTTGCTAACCCCAACGCTCGATATTGAATTGTGAACTAAGAAACAAGCTCCCGTGCGGGGCAACCCTGGCTCACTTGCTGGGCTCATGTACATGGACCCTGGCTTGTTTACATGTGGGATGTGGTAAGGGTTAAGCGGCCATTCAACTGGGAGTCTGCCCGATCAGCAACTACAGTTGTAAGGCGTAAACTCTGGGGTGGGGTAGTGTTTAGTACCGATCGGTGTGAATGATGTACCATTCAGCTGAAGGGCGTAAACATCTACAAAACAACGTGAAATGATTGAGATTGTTAGTAGCTTGGCTACTCTTGTCTTGTCCCGATAATTGTTCCCTTGTACAAATTGTCTTGCCATGCCTTACATTGTGCACTCATGTTATAACTGCCATGTCATGCATACTAAAACTGCTAGGTTGCTAGTTGCCTTACTTTCAGTTTCCTTGCCCAAGTCTTTTAGACTTGCTGACATGTGCCCCTTTACTCTTTTGGGTGACACATGTTAGATCCTGAGCCTGAGTACCTTGTTGAGGACGAGGTGTTTGCTGACGCCGAGCCCGAGCTTGTGTTCGACGGGGAGTACGTGGACACTGGGGACCAGTCCTAGTGTCTTCGTTGTGTTTTACTTTTGTTTTGACAATTGTTTTGTTATCGGTGCGTAGCACCTATACTTTGTTATGTCGTTGCTTTTGTTGGCCTTGTTCTGGGCCTTTAGACTCTTTCTTTTAGCCTGGTGGCTTTTCTGGATGTTGGACTTATTTTCATGTTGGACAGTTTATGAGGTTTGAGATTTTATTCCAGTCTCTCCTTGTGTTATTATTGTTATTCCGTTGTGGTTACAGGGACCTGCTTACGTTTTATTGACGCTTATCGGGTTTGGGGCTTCACAGCCCCACTCTCGTGCGGACCTTTTCACGTCTCGCCTCCATTTTAGGGAAGCGGGTCGTGACAGGTTTTGTTGGTGGCCCATGCAGATCCTTCTGTAACTGCGATTTTTGGAATAGCGATAATAATATTAGAATGTCCAATAAACTGAGTTCGACGTCCGAGTCATAAGCTATGAGTCTAATCTGATTCGTTTTCTGTGTCACTAGATGGCAGGAAGACGATTCACCCGTGGTGGGGGTAGTGGTGTGCTCCCTCATGATGAGGAGCCTGAGCGGGAACCCACCAACGGGGAGATGATGCGGATGATGCTCCAGTTTATGCAAGTGCAGCAGGGCGTGCTCCTGTAAGTCCAGAATGCTCCACTTGCTCGAGCTGCCCGGGCTCTTCAGGATACCCCTCGCTCTGAGCCAGGAGCGAAGCAATTTCGGGAGCTGGGTCCCGCATATTTTGATGGGTCTGAGGGTCCTCTGGCTGCCGATGAGTGGATTCGGAACATCGAGGACAATCTGAAGATGGCCAAGATCACCCCGGCTGGATGGGTTGATTTGGCGAAGAGGCAACTCAAGGATAATGCTCGGAATTGGTGGGATGCGGAAGAGAAGATGTTGGTGGAGCCGATAGCTTGGGCTACCTTCAAGGCCAGATTTGAGGGTGAGTTTTTCCCGAAAGCTGCCAGGGAAGAGATGCTGCAGCGTTTTATCGATTTGAAGCAAGGGAGCTCGTCGGTGGACCTATATCACCAAGAGTTCATGAGGCTGAGTCGGTTTGCACCAAAGATGGTGCAGGACGCTGAGGAGAGAGCTCAGAGGTTCCTACAGGGACTTGCTTCGGAGCTCCAGAGTTTCGTGACCTCTTCTGACCGGGAGTCTTATCAGAAGGTTCTGGTAGCAGCCAAGAGGCAGGAGCTGCTCGTGAACCAGAGGATGGGGTCTGTTGTTGGTGCTGGGAAGAGGCCTATGGAGCAGGCCAGAGCTGTGGTTAGACCTGGATTCAGGCCTAATCAGTCCGCTCAATTTAAGAGACCAGGAGGGCCTATTCTGAAGACTTGCCATTTCTGCGACAAGCCTGGCCACATCAAGGATCAGTGTCGGAAGTTTTTGGGCCAGTGTCTGGTCTGTGGTGATGCTTCCCATGTCGTGAAGGATTGTTGGCATGCGGGTCAGCTGCGGAGGGCACCTGTTACAGCACAGCCGTTGCAGCAGCGAGCGTCTGTTCCTGCTAGACGTGGAGCAGCTCTTGTTCCGCAGAGGCAGGCTTTTCAGCAGGCTGTTCCGCCGAGGAGGCAGGCTTTTCTGATGACCGCTGTGGAGAGCGAGGCTGTGGATGAGGTTATCGCAGGTAATCCTCGATCTAGCTGTTACTTTCCTAGCTGGTTTGATGTTAGATTGTGTTGTTTGCTTGAACATGGTTGTTTGCTAGACTAGGGTTTGATTGTTAATTGATTGTTAGGTGTGGTTTTGGTGTGCACATTTCCTGCACGAGTCCTCTTTGACTCTGGTGCATCGATGTGCATCATTTCTCGGAGCTTCGTGGAGAGGCATTCCTTGTCGACGTCCCCTCTTCCCAAGAGTTGGAATATCGTTACAGGGAATGGCATGGTCTCGGTGCATCGTGGTTGCAATTCTTGCTCGTTGGTGGTCTGTGGACATGAGCTTTTCGCTGATTTCATTGTCCACGACATCATCAACTATGATGCAGTTCTTGGATGGACTGGCTTGCGAGCTTCTATGCTACGATTGACTGCAGGAGGAAGAAGGTGGTGTTCGAGATTCCCGGACATCCAGTATTTGAGTTCAGTCGTGGTAGCAGTTCGCTTGGTCCTGTCAGATTTCGGGCCAGGCCGGTGGAGGCTGTGGCTATGCGGATGGAGCTAGAATGGCCAGCTGTGGTGCGTGATTTCGGCGACGTCTTCCCCGAGGAGATGTCTGGTTTGCCGCCTGATCGAGCTTTAGAATTTTCTATCGATCTTGTTCCAGGTGCGCAGCCGATTTCGAAGGCGCCGTATCGTATGGCACCTGCAGAATTGGAAGAGTTGCGGAAGCAGCTGGATGAGCTTTTGCAGAAGGGTTATATTAATCCTAGCGTGTCTCCGTGGGGAGCACCGGTGTTGCTGGTAAAGAAGAAGGATGGTTCGCGTCGCATGTGTGTGGACTATCGGGAGTTGAATGCGGTGACCATTAAGAATAAATACCCGCTGCCTCGCATCGATGATATTTTTGATCAGCTTGGAGGTTCGAGGGTGTTTTCTAAATTGGATTTGAGGAGTGGTTACCATCAGTTGAAGGTGAAGAAGGGAGATGTTCCGAAGACAGCGTTCAGGACGAAGTATGGACACTATGAGTTTGTGGTTATGCCTTTCGGCGTAACTAACGCGCCCGCAGTTTTCATGAATCTGATGAACCTGATTTTCTACGACTTTTTAGATAAGTTTGTCGTTATCTTTATTGACGACATTCTGATCTATTCGAAGTCGGAGGAAGAGCATGCCTCGCACTTAAGGACGGTATTGGAGATTTTGAGGAAGCATCGTTTGTATGCTAAGTTTTCGAAGTGCGAGTTCTGGCTGGATAGAGTTGCTTTTCTCGGGCATGTGGTGACTGGAGATGGAATTTCAGTGGATCCTGAGAAGATTAGGGCCATCAGGGAGTGGCTTGTTCCGTCGTCTGCGTCTGAGATTCGAAGTTTCCTTGGACTTGCTGGTTATTATCGGTGTTTCATTAAGGACTTTTCTCGTATTGCTGAGCCGATGACCAGGTTGACACGGAAGGATGTTGCTTTTGTTTGGTCGGGTGATTGTGAGAGTGCTTTTGGTATTCTGAAGGAGAGGTTGACGACTGCCCCTATTCTTGTCGTGCCTGATCGCAGCGGTGGATTTGAGATCTTTTGCGATGCTTCTGGCAAGGGTCTCGGTTGTGTGTTGCTTCAGCACGGACATGTTGTGGCGTATGCGTCTCGTCAGCTTAAGGTTCACGAGAAGAATTACCCGACGCATGATTTGGAGTTGGCTGCCGTTGTGTTTGCTCTTAAGATTTGGAGGCACTTCTTGCTGAGTGAGAAAGTGAAGATTTTCACCGATCACAAAAGCTTGAAGTACATTTTCACTCAGAAGGAGCTCAACATGCGACAGCGTCGATGGTTGGAGCTTATGGCGGATTATGAGATTGATTTGCAGTATCACCCTGGCAAGGTGAATGTGGTTCCGGATGCTTTGAGTAGGCTTCCAGCGGTGATGATTTTGACTTCACAGTGGAGATTGCAGCAGGATTTTTGTGAGTCTGGTGTGGAGATTGTTCTTCCTGGAGAGGCTTCGTCGTTGATGTACATGCAGGTACAGTCGACGGTCGTGGATCGGATTAAGGCTGGCCATGCCGAGGATCCGAAGCTGGTGAAGATTCGGGAGCAGGTGGAAGCCGGTCTGCGGACTGACTTTTTGATTCATGAGGATGGCTCGTTGAGGTTTGGAGCCAGGTTGTGTGTGTCAGCTGGGGATATTAGAGAGGGGTTGATGGTGGAGGCACACAGTTCACCGTATTCTGTGCATCCTGGTGGCACCAAGATGTACCAGGATCTTCGTCTGAATTATTGGTGGCATGGTATGAAGAGGAGTGTGGCTCGGAGTGTAGCCAAGTGCTTGGTTTGCCAGCAAGTGAAGGCGGAGCATCAGCGTACGGCCGGGTTGCTACAACCGCTTCCGATTCCGGAGTGGAAATGGCAACACATCACTATGGATTTCGTGACTGGACTACCTCGGAGTCCGAAGCAGAATGACGCGATTTGGGTGATCGTAGATCGATTGACCAAATCCGCGTACTTTATTCCATTCCGAGTGGGACAGTCCACTGAGGCGCTAGCAAGGAGATACATGGAGGTAAAATTCTTTTACTCTCCGTTTTATTTCCTTTTCCTAGTTTGGATAGTGATGTAACGTGAATCATGCAGGAGGTCGTGCGACTTCATGGAGTCCCTGTGAGTATCGTGTCTAACAGAGACACGAGGTTCACATCTCAGTTCTGGCAGAGTTTGCAGAAGAGCTTGGGTACGCGTCTGAGTTTCAGCACGGCGTACCATCCGCAGACGGATGGCCAGTCCGAGAGGACGATTCAGATTTTGGAAGACATGCTGAGGGCGTGCATGTTGGATTTCAAGGGTTCGTGGGAGGACCATCTACATCTGGTAGAGTTCTCTTACAACAACAGCTTCCAGGCGAGTATTGGCATGGCGCCTTTCGTCGCTCTTTATGGGAGGAAATGTCGATCGCCATTGAGTTGGGATGAAGTTGGTGATCGGGAGCTGTTGGGACCTGAGATGATCGTGGAGGCCGTGGATATCGTCAGGAATATTCGGGAGAGGTTGAGGATTGCTCAGGACCGTTTTAAGCATTGGGCGGATGCTAAACGTCGTCCTTTGGAATTTCAGCCGGGCGACCATGTGTTCTTGAAGATTTCCCCGAATCGTGGTGTGATTCGTTTTGGGAAGCGAGGGAAGTTGAGCCCGCGATACATTGGACCGTTTGACATTTTGGAGAGGGTTGGCGAGGTAGCTTATCTCTTGGCCTTGCCGCCATCTCTGGAAGGAGTTCACAATGTTTTCCATATGTCGCAGCTTCGTCGATACATTAGCGATCCATCTCATGCTGTGGATTTTTCGGAGATTACCGTTCGCCCCGATATGACGTATGACCAGCATCCAGTGCAGATTCTGGACAGGCGTCAGAAATCGCTTCGGAACAAGATTGTCAATCTTGTGAGGGTGATGTGGCGACACGGCTCACCTGGAGAGTCTACTTGGGAGAATGAGGATGAGATGCGAGAGTGTTTCCCACTTTTGTTTCCGGACGCGTGAGTGTTTGGAAATTCCGAGGACGGAATTTTTCTTAAGTTGGGGAGGATGTAACGACTGCTTTTCATGTATCTGGATTTATTATAATATAATATATGTTTTTGTTGATTTTCTCCTCTGTGTGTGGTTTTCGTCTCCGTGACTTTCATTTTCGATCGTTTCGTCGTGTTTTATCGTTTCTTCCTTAGGATCGTTGATTTCGAAGTATGTCATTCACGACGGGCTTCATAATGGTCGTATCTTACTATTAGATCAAGCCTAAGAGTCTTAGGAATCGATCCCGGGGCTCCGCGCTCCGTATCGGAACTTTTGGTGCTTATTAGCCGGTGTGAGAAGGGGCACCGACCGACTAGATGACGATCCAGTCGGTCGGCAATCCTTCTTGGACCGACTAGTTGGCTTTCTAAATTGTTCAGAAGTTACGGTTTATCGTTAGTCGGTCTAAGAACGTTGGTTGACCGACTAGGTTGCAAACTAGTCGGTCAGCAATGCTTCTTTAACAGACTAACTCATTAACTAATTTTGACACTAGTTACTGTTTACTCTTAGTCGGTCTAAGAACGTTCATCGACCGACTAGATGTTAAACTAGTCGGTCAGTAGTTGTTCTTCGACCGACTAAATCTAAATCCTAATTCTGTACAGGAGTTACTGTTTACACTTAGTCGGTCTGTGTTGGTCGACCGACCGACTAGTTGCCAAACTAGTCGGTCAGTGGTTGCTCTTTGACCGACTAATCTGTGTTAAAACCCTAATTTCTGGGCAGCCGCCAGCCCAACCTATTTATACCCCTCCCAAACGTTTTCTTCTTCCTCCACTCGACCCAAAACCCTAAAATCTCCCCCATTGAGCCCCCATCTTCCTCTAAGCCCTATTCCTTCATCCCAAGCCCTAGATTCATCATCTAAACCCTCCATTAACTCATTCTACCTCTCATCTTCCCCAAAATCTCACCAAATCCCCAAAATCCCCCAAAAACCCTAATTCTCCAAACTTCTCCATTTGTTTCCAGATCTGGTCCTAGGGTTCTCCGGAGTGTTTCTTCCGCCTCCTCTCGGTAAGAAATCGATCTCTTGACGTTTTTATAACCTATTTGTATTTTTATGAAACCCTAATGAAATTTCATGTTGTTTGATGATTGTTTCCCCATAACAGCGATTTCCCCCGTAGATTAGCATCCGCGAGACGAACCTTCGTGATCGTCATTCCCGGTGCTAGGCAAGTGAAACTTGCCACTTAGGGTTTAGGCCATGTTTTAGGCCATCTTGCTTGTTGTAGGCGTAAAAGAGGCTAGGCGACGAAATGATACTCGCCTAGGCGCAAATTGGGGAACTAGCTTGACAACGAAGCTAGTTCCGACTTTTAGCATGTTGCACAATTACCATGTCATGTTTACCTTCCATTAACG
>CM061142.1:331967149-332001854 GCA_030789695.1 Scilla litardierei
CACTATATATATATATATATATATATATATATATATATATATATATATATATATATGTTGACTAGGATCCATTCGGATGGATCAAACATGCGGATCCATCCAAGTGGAATTTAAAGTTAGACAATGTAAATAGAAAATCTGACCGTTGGATGTCATCTAACATGTCTAAACTATATCCAAACAAAATTTCAACTAATTTAGACATGTTTTGCCCATGCATCAAGTGGTTGCAAAATTAGCCGATTTTATAACTACTCAAAAACATCGATTTTGTAACCACTTGATGCATGGACAAAACATGTCTAAATTAGTTGAAATTTTGTTTGGATGTAGTTTAGACATGTTATATGACATCCAACAGTCGGATTTTCTATTTACATTGTCTAACTTTAAATTCCACTTGGATGGATCTGCATGTTTGATCCATCCGACTGGATCCTAGTCAACATATATATATATATATATATATATATATATATATATAGGAAAATTTTCAAATGAGAACATTTCGCACCGTGCGAAAATGTTTTTAGTTTTTTTTTGAAATTTTTTTTTTCAAAAATTCTTTTTCCCACCCTCATTATATGTTGTTATACCCCCCTCAAAAAATAATCGTTGAGAAATAATGTCATTTGGCCTTCGATCAAGGCATTTCATCAAATTCGCACGTTTTGAGACCGTTAAATTTGTAACAGGTGGATGGGTGCTCTAATCCCCAACGGGTTCACCCATTATTTTCCCTGGGGTATATAATTGTATGGATTAAACATCAAAAAAAGAATTTTTGAAAAAAAAAATTTCAAAAAAAAGATAAAAATCTTTTCGCACGGTGCGAAAAGCCTCTTTTTCGCATTTTAAGATCACTCTATATATATATATATAATACATTTGAGGGCCTTTTTTGAATTTTGTCACAGTCATAAGTTTGTTTGTCCCAATCATCAAGAATGTCCAAGTCATCAAGAATGCGCGTGAGAGAAAAAATTTGAACTGTGCACGCTTTCCCAGGCGCGTTGGGAGCAGAGAACTCATAAAGCTCGGTAAAATTGGGGGGAGCTCGATTTGGGGGGAAAACTCATCTCTCTGCCTCAGCCCCTTCATCCTTACAACCATTCAAAGAGGGGAGGAGGAACGCTGGGGTGCTTGGGATGGGAGTGATGAGCGAGGCAGAGGCGATGGTCAGAGAGGTCGATCTCTTGATAGTGAGACTGCGCCCTGGCATGATGGATGATGCCGAATCCTGGCTCGACAAGGACATCCAAAGGGAGATCCATGATCATAGATGCCATTGAAAGCCGGATCTTGATCGGAGGCCATTCAAAGGTATTGATGGATGATGCTTTCTTCTGTATTGTGCTTTTTGGGTAATAACCAAAACTAACCCAGAGATTTACTTCCAGCCTTTCTCTAGAACATGATTTGCAAATGAGTGCATCACTTTTGGTCCGGGTGGGATCTTTTGAGTTCTTGATAATGGAATGAGGTATGCAAAGTCCCCTTAGTTTTCAAATTATCAGTTTTAATTAGCATTAAAGTTTTGTTTTTTTTCCCTAAATTGAGATGTTGGGAACTGTTCGTTTGGGGATTATTTCAAGGAGGAGGCGATTGGTCGGGCTTGGGAGTTGCTCACTGTGGTAAGTGGTTATTGTTGTTGTTGTTGTTAGTGTTTGGGTTGGTTGATAAACTTTTGACCTTATGTGGTCTTCTTTGTTTCTGGTTATTACCATTATTTCAATATTCAAATGCAATTTACGTTTTTGAAAGTTTTTAATGCAGTTCTGGGATTGGATATCTCATTCGTTTGCAAAGTGGCATCTCGACATCAAGTTCTTGATAATGTAAATTTTCAGCCTTGCAGATCTAAAAGTTTTTTTTGGTTTTGATTTTTTGTTGTTTAAATGCATTTCAAGTTGAAAAATTGTGTTTCCTCTGATGAAATTGAGGTGAAATTGAAGTTTGATTAAAAATATGGGTTGTATTTATAGAGGTGAAATTTGACCACTTTTTATGAAAATGTTTCAACTACTGTTTTTAACTGATTGATTTACTGTTTTTGTTAATCTTTTCTGTGCTCATTTTTTTTGCAATTTTCGAGAAGTGTTTATTCCAATATATTGTTTATTGATCGACTAACACGTCCTTACGATCTTAGCGGTGCTCAACTTTTTGCATGTGTATAAACTACCTACAAACAAGATCTATGCCACCTATTTTGGTGGAGATGAGAAGGCTGGACTTGCTCCAGGGAATGAAGTTAGAGACATATTGCTAAAATTTCTTCCACCTGAGCGTGTATTGCCATTTATTTGCAATGTAACTTATTATGAAACTTGCCATGTGTAATCAAATTATGTAACACAAGCAACTTTGTGTCTCGATGGCCGATACTTGCTTTTGGGCCCCGATAAAGAATTGAATCACTTGGAGATCTCAATGTTCTATAAAAAAGGTGCAAATTTTACTTGAATTGCTTATCCAATGTGCAAATTTTCAACTTTAGGGTTAAATTAAGAAAATAATTTATACGGATAATGAAATATATGGAGTTTGATCACAAATTTACAATTTCATATTAATGGAAGATTTGGAGTTTGATCTTCACATTTAGTAAAAACTCTCCACCTCTTCTTCTCTTCACTGATGCAATATTTTTTTTAATTTATATTAATTTATGATCATTATTTTAATTAATTGTTAAGGAAGATTGAGCTGGGGAGGCATGGGTTGAAGCTTATTCGAAGGAATCCATCATCATTTACACCGTGTCTCAATGGTCGGCACTTGATTTTGGACCCTGAAAAGAATTGATTCACTCTAAGATCTCAACGTTCTCTAAAAAGGATGTGATTGCTTATCCAAGGTGCAAATTTTCAACTTTTGGCGAAAATAATTTATATGGATAATGGAAGATTTGGAGTTTCATCACTAATTTGCAATTTCATATTCAGTAGGATATAATAAATTAATTAAGGCCATTAATTACAAGTTTACCTATGATTACATATACAAATTACAAGTTTACATATGGTTTCATGTTCTCATATACAAAGGATGTTAATTAACTTGATGTAAGGTTATGAGAGCTAAAAGGTTGTATCAGTCCATTCTTTCTAGCATCGTGTTGTTTAAGCTCCCTTAAAAGGAACTGGATTTGTTGTATAGAATAGGACAAGAGGTTCAAAAGTGAGCTATTTTGTTTTTAATTTATATAAATTTATGATCATTATTTTAATTAACTGTTAAGGAATATTGAGCTGGGGAGGCACGGGTTGAAGCTTATTCAAAGGAATCCATCGTCATTTACACCGTGTCTCGATGGTCGGCACTTGATTTTGGGCCCTGAAAAGAATTGATTCACTCGAAGATCTCAAGGTTCTCTAAAAAGGATGTGATTGCTTATCCAAGGTGCAAATTTTCAACTTTTGGGTTAACTTACGAAAATAATTTATATGGATAATGGAAGATTTGGTGTTTCATCACTAATTTGCAATTTCATATTCAGTAGGATATAATAAATTAACTAATGCTGTTAATTACAAGTTTACCTATGGTTACATGTACAAATTACAAGTTTACATATGGGTTCATGTTCTCATATACAAAGGCTGTTAATTAACTTGAACTAAGGTTATGAGAGCTAAAAGTTTGTATCGGTCCATTCTTTCTAGCATCGTGTTATTTACGCTCCCTTAAAAGGAACTGGATTTGTTGTATAGAATAGGACATGAGGTTTAAATGTGAGCTAATTTTTGTATTTTAATGTTAATATTATTATTGCGCATTACATGTTTGTTGAAATGCTCAGATGGTATGGATCAAAAAAATGCTCAGATGGTGGCAGAGGCAATGAAGAAATCGATGGACGGTGGCAGAAAAATAACTTGGTCAGAGAGAGAGTAGCTTCCTCTTGGAATTCTTGGGCCACTCATAAACAAGGTATGCGAGATTGACAATTTGATGAATGAGACAGTTTCAACTAATAATGACATTATGCTTTGTTATGTAGGCTTTGTTATTGCTGTTCAAATCATTTGTAGAGATCTGGAATTTTTTAAGGTGCATAAATGCATGTAAATTGATCATATTCAATTGAACTTGCTGACGTCGAAATCTTGACTAAATTCCATATATAAGATTATTGCTGACCGATATGTTCCTCCTTAAAAAAATTTGTTTATGTTGATACATTCCATATCAAGAACAAGGTAAATTGAGCGTATGTTGATACTTGCATACTGATTGCATAACAAATAGGTTCTGGGAAAACTCTTGCTTTCTTAATACCTACAAACCGATATGCTGCTGCAAAGAGAACTGCAGACAGATATACAAGCAGATCGATTTGGGGAATCATTGCTTAAAGTTCAGGTTTTAGTGGTTTATTCTGGATTATTCATCATGAAATCATCCTTTTTGGGGGGAAAGGGTTTTAAGGCTTCTCTCATTGGGGTTGGATTGTTGCTTAAACTTATGTTTTTCAGTGGTTAAGTTATAGGATTTGTTATTTGGGACGGGCTTATCTGTTAATGTATACGAACCTACATCCATGATTATGGGGTTTAAGGATCCTAGGTATTGTATTGCAATTAAATAGTCGTGAGGTTGATTGCAATGGGATTATATAGGGCTCTATCTTAATGGTCAAGTTGGGATTGGGTTGATATCATTCAGTCCATTTTGTAGTGCATGTTTCTGCTTTCTGTGACTCTCTTTTTTTTGGAAGGCTAAGATTTAAATAGAGAAAAAATTGCAGGCCAAAACAATTCATTGTTTAAATGTATGCAGATTCAAGCTAGAGCCATCCCATATTTATTAGAAGGTAAATATGTTATGGAAGCTGCATTTTTATAGATTGGTTAGAAATTTATAACTTTGACGAAGGTAAGCCTTAATATCAAGCACAAGACACATGTTGGATATCCCAAAAACTTACTGTTATCGAATTGTGTTAAAATAAATCTCTCAACCTCAAACCTTTGTTTTTAGTTCATCCGGGTTGCAATATCCTATATTTACTTTTTGTATGTCTCAATCATTGAAAGAAACCCATGTTTTCATTCATTGATTCAAATAGAATTCATCTACCAACCAAATTTTCTGCAAAAACAAGAACATAGAAACAAACTTGGCCACTAAATTACTAGAAGTTTGAATTCATACATTCCATCATCCATTACTGGAAGTTTGACTAAATACCTTCCATCTTGAATTACTGGAAGTTTGAATGAATGCCTTCCATCTTACATTACAGTTTGAATGATACATTCCATCTTACATTCCAGGAGTACATTCTCATCACATTCTACTTCCAGTAGTTCTGAGGTTCACTATTTCCAGCATGGTTTATAGAGAAGTGTTTCTAAAACAAAGCAATAAGCTGACTGCTGCCATCTTTACTAGGTGTGCAAGCCACCACCGATAGCTTTCCATGTGCTTATATCATATCATACAAATCTCTTCTTTGGTGCTGGGCATTGTGAACAAGCATATGTATCTGGCTGCAAAAATATGCACACATGTAACGAGAAATATTACATTTACTGGTACAAAGGGAAGCAGTTATGCTTGCCTGTTCATCGAAAGGTTTCTGCAGTTTGTAAATAAATCCACATATGTGAGTTGCTCTGGCCTAAAAAGTAGCGTAAGCACAGCTTACCTCAACATGATGACCAGAAAAAACAAAAAAGTAGGGACAAATCTGACATCAAATCCTTTCCTTCTGATATTCAGCTAAGGCCCAACCAAAGCGAGGAGGGGTTCGCCTCTTTGGTAGTCGCTTCAGCACCTCTGGGATAATGCAAATGAGATCAAGGTAAGACAATGGAACTCTGATTGACAAAATTCTTTCCTAATCTTTATTGTATTATAGTAATCCTATTTTCCTCAATAAAGCCAAGAAAATCTCGATATGAGTTTAAGATGTTTGCATGAGATTCTCAGAACCAGGGGTAAAACAATGAAATAGTATAAATGTGTACCATTGTTTTGTAACCTTGATAATGTTATGAAAATTGCTTCCCTTTCTGTAATTTTAGTCCAAGTATTATATGAATGGAAAAACTCTTGAGATGAACAAAAGAGGATGCAACAACTAAAACAACACCCACACCTATTTATCCAACTGCGATTACTAAATCAGCAAATCCATTATCAAATAATCAGCAAAAATAGGTAGATGATCACATATACCTTTTTAATATGAAAATTCTTGCATACTTAAATAAAATATTCATATATCGTTGTTATAAAGCTGGCTTCCCATTTGTTTATTTGATTCAAAATTTGGTTTATAAATCTGGCTTCCCATCTTTTTTGCAAAACAAACCATGATTGGCCCATTATTAATGGTAGTTAACAGAATTTTTGGTGATAGTTAACAGCTTCTTTGAGTGGCACATTATTAATGAAAGAAAAGAAGCTTGATTTTTATTATACAGCACGTTTTTAGGGCTAAAAAAAACTTGCAGTATAATAAAAGCATGCATTGGCTTGATTTTTACAAAAACATGCACATTTAATTTGTCTAACCCCGCCATCAAAAAAGAAACTTGATTTTTATTATACTGTAGTAAGTTGATTGGCCCGTTGTTCCTTAAGAATGATAATGCTAGCAGTCAGCTTTCAATTTTTTTGGTTATTTGTTTGGGTTTATGATTAAAATGCTTTGGTTGGGTTTGTTTCTAGGGGAACTTTGGGGGTTTTGATGAGTTAGGGGGAAACCAAAACATCCATCAACGGTTTCAGTCCTGCAGTTAGGGGGGAAACCAAAACATCCCTCAACGATTTCAGTCCTGGCGTTGGGGGGTGTTACGCCTATTTGGCCGAAGCCCGAAAGACACGGGCCCAGAAACCCGACTGCCGATCAGAAGCCCATCCGTGCGATCTGGCCCGCCCGACAAGGCCCTATAGAGGACCCCCGAATATCGATCCGACCCGGCCCTGATAACGCACGAGTCACCCGCCCACTCCAGCGATAACAGTTCCCATGATCCCGCTACCACTTAATGGCCGTGATGGGAAGGTGCTGGCATGGCGTAGGGAGCGGCGACGGTGGGGGGCGGATTGAGGGGGCACGATCGAGGGCGGACGAGCGACGTGGGCCGGGGGCAATCACGGCGGGAGGTCTATAAAAGGGCTGGAAAGACGACTGTACAAAGGACCGGATCTCAGGTAACTAAAACCTAAGATACTCTATCAACGACCTAGTTCCCCTATCCCAAATTCCTTCCTCCCCCGCTCGCGCTGGTAGACGCCGTTCCGATCTCCTCTCGAGTCGAACCGTCTCCGCCGGGCCTCCTCTTTCAGATCACTATCTGACTTAGGCATCGGAGGGGATTTGGCCGGAACCAAGGTCCGGCCCCCCTGACGAGCGTTCTCATCTGCGCAGAAGGACGTCATATCCACGGGCCGAGGCTTCCCCTCCGCCCCGCGACCGGCTACGTAACCAGCAGGACGATCGAGGCTACCCCTCGTCGTCCAACCACCGAGGCCGAGCACGTCCGTCCGAGGCCGAGCGTCTCAACCCGGGTCGAGGCTTCCCCTCGCCCCCCTTGCGACCAAGGATCCCGATTCGGCCCAGCCGACGTGCTCCACGCCGTCCGCAACTCTGACTCGCGCCTCGTCTGCACCGACTCGACACACCCGAGGGACCCAAGCGGGCCCCTTGACCACGTTGACCGGGTTATCCACGGTCAACGCTTTTGTAGTGAGAAAACACTCTGAAACATATGGCGCCGTCTGTGGGAACCGAACTGTCCCACAAAGAAACAAACCACACCTGCAATGACACGTCTCCACCCGTCTCGACGAAAGGAGAGCAAGGCTCTGACGCGAAGCGACAGGGCCCGCCACCGTTGGCAAGAGTGGGCCCGGGCCCAGCGCGAGGAGGATCGTGAGGAGAGGACCGGGAGACCCTCACCGTCCCTACCGGTCGGGAGACCGAGCACATCTGTAACGGCGCGCATCTCGGACGTAGCTTTGGTGGTGTCGGTGATCATAGACACAACCATGGTACAGCGACTGCTCGTTGACACCGGCAGCTCCTGCGACGTCCTCTTCATGTCAACCCTGGAAAAGATGGGGCGGCGGAAGGAAGACGTGCGACCTCGCTCGGGTCCCATGGTGGGATTCACGGGTCATTCCACCCCCATCATCGGCACGATCCATCTCCCGGTAACACTCGGAGGCCCACCAGACTCGGTGACCCTGGCGGTAGAATTCATCGTATTGGGGATCGGGTCGGAATACAATGGGATCATCGGCCGACCCCTACTCAACGCCATCAGTGCGGTGGTCTCGACCCTCCATTAGACTATCAAGTTCCGAACGCCCGGGGGGATGGGGCAAGTCGAAGGCGACGCGGGGAGACCGAAAACCTGCTATCAACTGGCGGAGGAAGGTCCCGAAGATCGTCTAGTTGACCGGATGGCCGCGCTCGACTTAAGGGGCGGGCTGAGGCCCACCCCTGCGGAGGAGCAAGAGCAGATCCCGGTCACGGACGTCGAGGGCCGGTTCGTCTCAATCGGGAGAGGGCTAAGCCACGACCTGAGGAGCCAACTGGTCGAGTGCCTGGAGGCGAACCTAGACGTCTTTGCTTGGTCACCAGAGGACATGCCCGGCGTAGATCCCCAGGTGATCGTCCACTAGATCAACACCGACCCCAACTTCAGGCCGGTCAGGCAGAAGAAGCGGAACCTGGGCGGTGAGAAGATGAAGGCGACCTCCGAGGAAGTGGAACGTCTCCTCGACGCCGGCTTCATACGAGAGGTCTGGTACCCGGAGTGGCTATCGAACGTGGTGATGGTCAGGAAACCCAACGGGAAGTGGCGAATGTGCGTGGATTTCAGTGACCTCAACAAAGCCTGTCCCAAAGACAGCTACCCCCTGCCGCGAATTGACCACCTGGTGGACAACGCTTCGGGGTACGAGATGCTTAGCTTCATGGACGCCTACTCAGGGTACAATCAAGTCCAGATGGATCCCCGAGATGAGGAGATGACAGCCTTCACGACGGACCGGGGAACATACTGCTACAAGAAGATGCCCTTTGGCTTGAAGAACGCGGGGGCCACCTACCAGAGAATGGTCAATAAGGTTTTTTTCTCCCAGATCGGGAGGAACCTGGAGGTCTACGTCGACGACATGCTTGTCAAGTCGAGAAAGCCGGAGGACCACATCGCCGACCTTCGTGAAACCTTCGAGCGGTTGCGGCGACACAACATTCGACTCAACCCCACGAAGTGCACGTTCGGGGTAAGATCTGGCAAATTCTTGGGATTTATGATAACTAACCGTGGCATTGAAGCTAATCCTGACAAGATTGAGGCACTAATCAACATGCGTGAGCCGACAACGATCAAAGAGCTGCAGAGGCTGAATGGGCGCATCGCAGCCCTGGGGCGATTCCTTTCCAAATCGGCGGAAAGATCGCTCCCCTTCTTCAAAGTTCTGAGGAAAGCGATTGCGGAACCATCGGACAATAGGAAGACGATACTATGGGACGAAGACTATTCCAGGGCGTTCGCGGATCTCAAGGAATATCTCTGCAGCCCGCCTCTCCTGTCCAAGCTACGGGAAGGGGAGACGCTAAGCCTTTACCTGGCGTGCGCGGAGGAAGCGGTGAGCTCGGTGCTGATCCGGGAAGACGGTGGGGTGCAGTGGCCGGTGTACTACACGAGTCGGATCTTGAAGGGGGCGGAGGTGCGGTACTCGCCCATGGAGAAACTGGCGTACGCCCTCGTTCTCTCAGCGCGAAGGCTCAGGCCCTATTTCCAGGCCCACACCATACTGGTCTTGACCGACTCACAACTGGAGCAGAATCTCAAGAGATTCGACCGAATGGGAAGGATGCTGAACTGGGGGGTGGAGTTGAGCGAATTCGACCTCCGATTCAAACCGCGCACGGCCATCAAAGGGCAGGCCTTGGTTGACTTCATCGCTGAATGCACGACGGAAGGAGAACATCCCCTAGAGGAAGAAGGCCCAGCAACGGTAATCGCCCAACCCTTGTCTTTTCTTTCGGCTGATCACCTCCAGTCAGGAGTCCCAGGAGCGTGGATAGTCCATGTGGACGGATCGGCCACACAATCAGGAGGCGGGGCTAGGATCGCGATCCGATCTCCGGAAGGGAACGTCGTGGACAGTGACGGATCCAGGAATTGAATTCAGAGGGGGCACAATTTTTTTAGACGGATCAAATTTTTTGGAAAAAGAGTCACATAAATTTCGAAAAAAAAAACTAACATACTATAAGTTAAAGAAATTCTAATAACGTTACATATACTATAACTACCTCGAGAGTACTACCAAAAAATACCTACCTTGAGAACGCCGACCTGTTTCCTGATGGGTGATGCGAAACCTAAGGTCAGATCAAAAGTGTTGACGAACAGCTGTTCATTTGCAAAACCAAGGGAAAAAAATACAACATGTCTTTAAGGAGGTAAAAATTTACATACCTCGAGATTCTGAGGACACTACCAAATAACAATGATAACTAGCTAACAACTTGAGATTCTTAGAACGCATTCTTGTTTTGTATTTTAAAGAGGCAAAAATACAAACAGTGTATTTTAAGCAAGCAAAAAAGTAGTCATTGTAAAGCAAATCATGTTTTTGTCAAATCATAATGGCTGATGTGAAATCCAAGGACGCACCACTCGTTCCTTTGCAAAACCCGTGTTAAAAAAATAACCACGGTCCCTTTACAAAACACAAGGGGGAAACGCCTTTGAAAATTATAAATAAATACTATGCTGACATGATAATTCCCTTAATAGAGGGGTATAAATATGTTTAAGAGGTCGAAAAAAATTAAGAACTTCTAGGTACCAAGCCAGCTTGTTGCTGGTGTTTTTCTTTGAAATTTATATGTAAATACTATGTTGCCATCATAATTCCCTCAATATGGGGGAAAATAAACATTCAAATTAATCATTGCATGGCCTAGGATTCGAACCCAAGTTGACAAGCCTAACATTCAGGCGGTCTACCACCAAGCTAGCCCCCTAGTGTCGTTATCAAATGAACGTTATGTATTAATATTATTATCATGTTAAAATTTTTAATACAAGGGTATAAATGTAATTGTTTTCTCGATTTTTCAGGGGGGGCACGTGCCCCCCTGGCCCCTATCTAGCTCCGTCCCTGGTCGTGGAGTACGCGTTGCAGTTCGAGTTCCCGGCCACCAACAACGTGGCAGAATACGAAGCGGTGATCAACGGCCTGAGGCTGGCCCGGGAGCTCGGGGCCGAATCTGTGCGCCTCCTTAGCGACTCGCAGCTCATTGTCAACCAACTTCTGGGAAGTTACGAGGCGCGGGAGGAGACGATGCAGAGGTATCACGCCGTCGCCAAAGCGGCGTTCTCCAGGTTCAAAAACGCGGAAGTCTTGCATCTCCCGCGGTCGGAGAACGCACGGGCGGACGCGTTGTCGAAGCTAGCCTCGTCCTCGCCTAAGGAGCTGGGCCGCACCATCTACGTGGAGAACCTGCAGTCCCCCAGCACGGAGGAGCGGGAGGTGATGGCGATCGACCAAAATCCCACATGGATGGATCGGATCATTCGGTACCTCACTCATGGGGAGGTGCCAATGGATTGGGACGAGCGTCGGACCCTGGAGAGGAAGGCGCTCCGATACGTGATCCATGAGGGGACGCTCTACCGGAGGCGCTGGACGAAGGCTGATGTGTTGGATCTAGATCGTAGCCTAGAGGGGGGTGAATAGGCTATTAAAAATATTCGTGCAACCCACGAACAATCTCACGCAGTTATAAGCACAGACAGAGCAATAAAATAGTAATCACAAAGTACGCACAGATATACCCTGGTTCGGTCGTCCCCACGACCTACTCCAGCCCCCGAAAGCAACTACTAGATAGATATGTAATCAAGTACAGCTACAATGAGTCAAGATCCCAAATCTACTCTCACCTAGCTCGTACGCACACCACGTGCTCTACACTATCAATCTAGTCAGATGCTCTCCCTCCGTGACGACTCCCAAGTCGTCAGGTCCCCAAAAAATAACACAAAAGGTGAAGTTTCCCCTACGAGGATCTAACACAACAACTACACAAAATAATGATAAATAGAGTTTAGGAATCTCAGTTTGTGTAGCGGCGATGTCCTCGTCAATCAGCACGGGTCAGATCTCGTCTGACGTAGATGTAGTCTTTGATTTCCCCTCAATAGTTCGGCTCCCCTTTCGATGATACTTGCAGCACTTGAGAACTTTTGTCCTGCTTCTTTGAATCTTGCGGCTGCCAACAAAACAAAGAGAGAAATAAATATCAACTTGCGACAACCTGGAATTTGTAAAGACAGAGAAACAGAGTATTGCCCTTTTGAGATTATCAAAGAAGATGACAGTGTCTGATTCGTTTGTCTTGGATGCGCAGCCTCAAGATTTCGACATACCTCTTCACAGTTTGTACGGCTTACTCTTGTACACGTGATTCAAAGGAGCCACAAAAAAAAACTTGCACAAAAAAAAACTGCCCTCTTAAGAAGTCAGCACTGGGAAATTGATGAGAAGAAAAATGGCCCTGGGAATATTTTTGGAGAGAGAGATAAGAGGGATTCGGCTGTCAACACAAACACCAAAGAAGTTAATGTTGACTTTTGAGATTTGCAAAGACAAATGGATTGTGCCCTGTGTTTTTGATTTGCTGTGAACTTCAAAAGAATTCGGCTCTGTGTCTATTTCTCAAACCCTAGACCATGTAATCATATAGCCGGGCCTCCTCAAAAAATTCATGTGGCGCCTCTTCAATATTTGGCATCTGCTAATTTTTTTGTTTGAGGGTTTTCAAAAGTGAAGGCTTAGAGAAGAACACAGGCTATTTTAAAAACAATTGTTGTGAAAACAAAATAAAGAAAAACACCTCCTTCCAAAAACAATCGGCTGTTCAAAAAAAACAAAAAAACATTGAAGTGCTCAGTTTTGAGGATTGCAAAAACAATTCGGTCTGGAATTTTTGTGCCTTAAACTTTGAAATTTTCAAGGAGGATCATGAAAGATGATGGGCTCTCTTAGGATTTTTAATGAGGAAAATTTTGAGCGGCTGTCTTCTAACTTTTGGAATTGAGAGAGCAAAAAAAATTCGGCCTCGGTGTTTTTAATTGAAGGTGCGGCTGACAACTCCTAGGTTTTCGAAGAGGGGGAGAGCTTAGAGATGACGCATGCTCTTGAATAATTTTGGCTGACTCTCTCTCTTATTTGATTGGGTGCCTTTAAAATTTTCGGCACAGAGAACCTTTAAACTTGCGGCTCTTGGGAAACATTAGGTCACGGCCTCCTTGAGAAAATGGGTTTGTTTTTTTTAACAATGCTTTTGGGCCCAACCTTAGCCGCACATCATCATTATAAAAAGAACTGTGAAAAAAAAAATGTTGCCAAGCTCTTTTGGAATTTTGATAATTATTAGGAGTGCTCTTCTGGAATCATCTTAGTGCTGAGGACTAATTTTTGTTTTGCATGAAAGTGTAGCCTCTCTTTATTATGCATGCACAAACTAAAGTGTGAAAGTGTGACAAACTAATTTGTTTTGAATGCACAACTCTTAATTCATACTACACAACAAAGATGAGTGACCTCTCCTTATTTATTAATTCCTGAAAACATTTAGTACACACATTAAAACTTTCACATACATTTGTTATCATCAAACACGCAATTCATAGATCGTTGCTACCAACAATCTCCCCCTTTTGATGATAACAAACTCAGTATAAGATTTGAGTATTAAGTTTCCAAATAGTGTGTGTGAAAGTGTGAAGATAGTGGGTGACATGCAATAAGATGTAATGATGTGCAAACACCGGTATGCAAAGCTAACAATATGTATGCTCCCCCTATGTTTGTGCTTCCCCTATATTCATGCTCCCCCTTAATCAAACAATCAAATACCAAATCTTCCCAATTTTTCTCCCCCTTTGTTATCATCAAAAGTCGAAGCACGAAGTCAAAAATATATACCATGCAAAAAGAGAGTATTATTTACCAATACCAACAATTGCATGAATACAATCATGGAATAATCAAGTCAAAATCCAATGGAATCAAACAACTACGACTTCAACACCAACGTGTATAGTGTGATGATTAAAATTGAAGCACATAGGGAGAATCATTAAGAAAGTCAACCAGAACCAATCCACATTTTCCAAATAACATTCTATCACCTAGGATTGATTTTTCCCACCTCATTAAAAATGAGTTCAAGGTACCACACCCCAAAACATAGCCTATAAGGACTCTTAGATGTGGGGGTGGCATTGCTTGACGAGTAAATACACCAACGCTAAAGTTTACCCATAAAGCTTATGTTGGATACTCGTGGGTAATAACGTTGCCACGGATTGTATCCATTTTTCATACAGAGCAATTATTATTCTTTTTCGTTTTTTTTTTCAAAATACTTATAACAACACTTTCTTTTGCTCAATTTTTATCCATGGAAAGGTATATCATATCCCTTAGATTTTCAGTTAAGTTTTCCTCCTACATTCACATTCCATACTTCATAAACGATATCTCCAAATGTGCAACAATAATAATACATGTGGAAGTGAAGTAGGTGATGTAGAAATCAAGTTGTTTTTAGTCATTGAACATGCCATGAATATTTAGAAAGATGAACATGCGCATGTAGCAAAAGTAATAATACACCAATTTCTACATAGATATTAAAATCTTTCATGAATACTTCTTTTGACGAATCAAAGAGAAAGATACACAATTAAGCACCAAATTTTTTTTTTATTTTCAGTTTTTCAGTTTTTTTTTAAATGCATGAAGTACTAAAGCAAACATGAGATGCAATCACACAAACCAAAAAAAATCATGCACACATAAAGTTATGAAGGTATGCATTAAGTCCAAAGAATGAGATATACCTTCGCGTCGCCATTTGACTAAGGAGCTAAAAAGTAATGAGACAGCAATTTATCACTCCTCGTCAAATTTCCATCCTCCTACAAAAGAGGTGTCGTGTGTGACCTTGGAATCCAACAAGGTCCACTCACGTTAGTCATCAAAGATTTAGGAACCCATATTTGTTTGAACTTAATATTTTTGTTCCTATATTTGCAATGATATGAAGTGTGACCAACGCATCCACATGTAAAGCACTTAGCATGAAAATTTCCAACTTTTGTTGATTCAATGTGAACTTTTCGATATTTTGATTTTTCAACATTTTTAAGACCATATCCTAGTCCTCGCCTATTATTGCCATAAATTTGATTTCCAAGAATAATGTCCAAATTTTGTTTTCCAATGGAAAATCTCTTTAATGACAATTCTAGGGTGGTGACTTTGGATTTCAAGATATCGTTTTCATTCACAAGCAAAGTGCATTTACTAATGAAAGCTTGCTTGTTTTCCTCTTCTTTCTTTTCAAAATCCCTCATTTTTTCTTTAAGTTCAAGATTTAGCATGTTAATCTTTTCAGAAAGCAATTCATTTTCAACTTCAAGCTTTGTCTTATCTAGCTTATACATGCTAATATCCTTTAATAAAGAGGGACATGAAAGACAATCTATTTTTTCAGGCAAGCTAGCTTTCTCTTTTTCTAAAATGGTGATGGTAGATTTGCATGCAACAAGCTCTTGTTTAAGATTTTTCATTTCTATAGACATGTCATACTCAGTTTGTTGCATATCAAAATTATCATTCCTATAACATTCCACATCAGCTTCTAGCTCATCAATTCTATGTTGCATTCCTTTACAGATTTCTAAGAATTCAGATTTAGTGGGAGATTCTACCTCATTGTGTTTGGCCATTAATGCCATGCAGGAGTGGGCTTCATGTTCCTCATCCTCCTCCTCAGCTTCACTATCCATGTCCCACGTCAGTACTTTCGTTTTTCCTTTTGCAACTTGAGCTGTGTGTTGTTGTGGGCAATCTTTTATGTGGTGCCCTTTCTTCCTGCATTTAAAACATTCACTTCTATTAATAGCTTTCTGATCATAGGAATTTCTACCAAAATTAGAATTATTAGAACGAATAAACCTTTTTCCCATCTCAGCTCTTCCTTGATCAGTCTGAATGTATCTCCTGAAGTTTCTGACCATTAGGGCTTGCTCTTCATCAAGATCGTCGTCGTTAGCTTGAAGAGCTAATGGTGTGGAAGCTTTGGTCTTCTCTTCAGGTTTCTCTCTGGCTTCTATACTCTGCAACTCAAGCTCGTGTGACATTAGGTTGCCTATCAAGTCCTCCACTTTCATTGTTGATAAGTCCTTAGCTTCTTGAATAGCGGTGACTTTAGGCCTGAACGAGCTTGGTAGCGCCCTTAAGATCTTTCGTACCTGTTCATGGCTAGAGTATGGCTTACCGAGGGACTGGATTTGTAGACAATGTCCGTGAACCTCGCGAACATCTCTTTCACAGATTCTGTTGGTATCATGCGGAAGCTCTCGTATTCTGTGCAAAGCAACGCAAGTCTGGATTCTTTCACTTGCGATGTTCCCTCATGTGTCACCTCCAGAGTATGCCAGATTTCATGCGTAGTTAAACAATGTGAGATACGATTAAACTCAGATTTATCAAGAGAGCATATAAGCGCATTCATAGCTTTACCATTAAGAGTATAGAGTTTCTTATCAGCTAAATCCCACTTGTCTTTAGGCTTAATCACAACAGTGTCTTCAATTTTAATAGTGGGTAGACTATAACCATTTTCAACAATATCCCACACATCATAATCTATAGACACCAAATAGATTTTCATCCTAGCCTTCCAATATGCAAAGTCTACACCGTTAAACTTAGGGGGACGGGCTATAGACTGACCTTCAGCAAAAGCACAATCAGATATATTCATGGTCATCTAAAAATCTAGACTAGATCCTCTAAACTGGCTCTGATACCACTTGTTGGATCTGGATCGTAGCCTAGAGGGGGGTGAATAGGCTATTAAAAATATTCGTGCAACCCACGAACAATCTCACGCAGTTATAAGCACAGACAGAGCAATAAAATAGTAATCACAAAGTACGCACAGATATACCCTGGTTCGGTCGTCCCCACGACCTACTCCAGCCCCCGAAAGCAACTACTAGATATATATGTAATCAAGTACAGCTACAATGAGTCAAGATCCCAAATCTACTCTCACCTAGCTCGTACGCACACCACGTGCTCTACACTATCAATCTAGTCAGATGCTCTCCCTCCGTGACGACTCCCAAGTCGTCAGGTCCCCAAAAAATAACACAAAAGGTGAAGTTTCCCCTACGAGGATCTAACACAACAACTACACAAAATAATGATAAATAGAGTTTAGGAATCTCAGTTTGTGTAGCGGCGATGTCCTCGTCAATCAGCACGGGTCAGATCTCGTCTGACGTAGATGTAGTCTTTGATTTCCCCTCAATAGTTCGGCTCCCCTTTCGATGATACTTGCGGCACTTGAGAACTTTTGTCCTGCTTCTTTGAATCTTGCGGCTGCCAACAAAACAAAGAGAGAAATAAATATCAACTTGCGACAACCTGGAATTTGCAAAGACAGAGAAACAGAGTACTGCCCTTTTGAGATTATCAAAGAAGATGACAGCGTCTGATTCGTTTGTCTTGGATGCGCAGCCTCAAGATTTCGGCATACCTCTTCACAGTTTGTACGGCTTACTCTTGTACACGTGATTCAAAGGAGCCACAAAAAAAAACTTGCACAAAAAAAACTGCCCTCTTAAGAATTCAGCACTGGAAAATTGATGAGAAGAAAAATGGCCCTGGGAATATTTTTGGAGAGAGAGATAAGAGGGATTCGGCTGTCAACACAAACTCCTAAGAAGTTAATGTTGACTTTTGAGATTTGTAAAGACAAATGGATTGTGCCCTGTGTTTTTGATTTGCTGTGAACTTCAAAAGAATTCGGCTCTGTGTCTATTTCTCAAACCCTAGACCATGTAATCATATAGCCGGGCCTCCTCAAAAAATTCGTGTGGCGCCTCTTCAATATTTGGCCTCTGCTAATTTTTTTGTTTGAGGGTTTTCAAAAGTGAAGGCTTAGAGAAGAACACAGGCTATTTTAAAAACAATTGTTGTGAAAACAAAATAAAGAAAAACACCTCCTTCCAAAAACAATCGGCTGTTCAAAAAAAACAAAAAAACATTGAAGTGCTCAGTTTTGAGGATTGCAAAAACAATTCGGTCTGGAATTTTTGTGCCTTAAACTTTGAAATTTTCAAGGAGGATCATGAAAGATGATGGGCTCTCTTAGGATTTTTAATGAGGAAAATTTTGAGCGGCTGTCTTCTAACTTTTGGAATTGAGAGAGCAAAAAAAAATTCGTCCTCGGTGTTTTTAATTAAAGGTGCGGCTGACAACTCCTAGGTTTTCGAAGAGGGGGAGAGCTTAGAGATGACGCATGCTCTTGAATAATTTTGGCTGACTCTCTCTCTTATTTGATTGGGTGCCTTTAAAATTTTCGGCACAGAGAACCTTTAAACTTGCGGCTCTTGGGAAACATTAGGTCACGGCCTCCTTGAGAAAATGGGTTTGTTTTTTTTTAACAATGCTTTTGGGCCCAACCTTAGCCGCACATCATCATTATAAAAAGAACTGTGAAAAAAAAAATGTTGCCAAGCTCTTTTGGAATTTTGATAATTATTAGGAGTGCTCTTCTGGAATCATCTTAGTGTTGAGGACTAATTTTTGTTTTGCATGAAAGTGTAGCCTCTCTTTATTATGCATGCACAAACTAAAGTGTGAAAGTGTGACAAACTAATTTGTTTTGAATGCACAACTCTTAATTCATACTACACAACAAAGATGAGTGACCTCTCCTTATTTATTAATTCCTGAAAACATTTAGTACACACATTAAAACTTTCACATACATTTGTTATCATCAAACACGCAATTCATAGATCGTTGCTACCAACATGATGTCCTCCCGTACCTGAAATGCATCGGACCGCAGGAAGCCGACTACGTCCTACGGGAGGTTCACGAAGGGATCTGTGGAAATCACCACGGGGGCAAGGTGGTTGCACAGAAAATGTTGAGGCAGGGATACTACTGGCCGACCCTGGTACAAGACGCAACAAACTACGTCCAAAAGTGTCAGGAATGTCAGAGGTATGCCCACCACACCTCAACTCCCCCGTCGGAGCTCATCCCTATCGTGAGCCCCATCCCATTTGCGAAATGGGGGCTCGACATCCTCGGACCGTTTAAGCCGGGCCGAGGGCAGCGGAAGTATTTGATTGTGGCGGTGGATTACTTTACCAAATGGATTGAGGCGGAACCGTTGGCCACCATCACATGGAAGAAAGCGAAAAGCTTCGTGTGGACTTCCATCATCTCCAGATTCGGAGTGCCCCGGTCCATCGTCACAGACAACGGGAAACAGTTCGACTCCGCGGGGTTCAAAGACTTCTGCGCGGAATGGGGAATCAAGCTTCTCTTCGCCTCTGTAGCGCACCCCCAGACCAACGGAAAGGCGGAAGCAGCCAACAAATGTATCATAGAGCCCCTCCGAAAGAAAGTGAAGGACGCCGAAGGAAGCTGGCCGGAAGAGCTCCCCGGGATACTCTGGTCATACCGGACGACCCACAAGGAGGCCACCGGCGAGACCCCGTTCATGCTTGCCTACGGGGCCGAGGCAGTGGTACCGGTCGAGTTTGGTGAGGAATCTCTCCGCCTCAAATGCTTTGACGAAGACAGGAACTCGCAGGGTCTGGAGCTCAGTCTGGAGCTCCTCGGCGAACGGCGGGAACAAGCCCTGGCCACCATCATCCGCCAGAAGCAGAAGGTGGCCCTATACTACAATGCTCGGGTCAGGGGCCGAAGCTACCACCTTGGTGACCTGGTCCTCTGGAAAGCAGGCTTCAACCCGGATACCGCTCGTAAAGGGAAGCTCGCGGCTAAATGGGAGGGACCTTACAAAGTCGTCGAGGTCCTCGGACCTGCAACCTACCGTCTAGCCAATATGGAGGGGAGGATTCTCACTCACGCCTGGAATGCGGAACACTTACGCAAGTACTTTCAATGAATGTATCATTTTCTATGAAATAAATTTATTTAAGTTCGTTTCCTTTCCAGATAAACAAAAAGATGTACAGAGAGACGCACGCAGAGGTCGAGGGGCATTCCCCTCCCTCATTCATCTCCAGGGGCACCCGTGGAGCCACAGGCTGGCGGTCCGCTTGGGCCATCCCCCACACTCCGTTCACCGTCAGAGTGCATCCGGAGATCCTCGAAGTTAACTCCCGAGAGCGGGAACTTCTTCTGGATCTCGGATTGACACCGGGCGAAGCCCTTCTCGAACGCCACCACTAAGGCGGTCTTGACGAAGGAGGTGGCGTACTCAGCCACGGCGTCTTGGGCGATCCGGGATGGGTCCACCGCCTCAAGCCCACGCAACCGAGCCTCTAAGGTCTCGATCTGGCGTTGGTGCTCCGCCCTCTCCTTCTCGATCTCCTGGGATCTCTCGCCGAGTTGAGCAAGGAGAGCCCTCACCTGCTCCTCCACCGCTTCTAGACGATCGGAAAGCTCCAGGGCCTCGGGGGCAGCAACGGAGACGGGGATCTTTTCGGCTCCCCCAGACGTGTCGGCATCTCTCAAGAGCTCGGCGACCCGCGCCTCGGCCTCTGACTTTGCAGTCAGAGCCAAGGCCCTCTTCCGGTCCGCCTCCTCCAAGGCAGAGGACAGCTCAGTTACGCTGGTCTCCAAGGACCTGACCCGCACTTCCTCTAACTGACCTGCCTCTCCCTCCTCGCCATGGGCCTCAAGATCTCGCCCGGCATCGGACTTGGCTTTGGGAAGCGCCGCAAACTGACGCCTCATCGAGAGACCCACCGAGGACAACTGCACCAAGGCAACAAAGGTAAGACGACAAAAGCAGCTGGAGGGAGGACAAGCAGAGACACTCTACCTGTTGGCCGGCCTGAATCACAAAGGTGGCCAGACAGTCACCTCTAACTCCATCCAGCGCAGCCTGATCGGGAGGGAGGCAACTATTCTCGGCCACTCGTGCGGCGGCCCCGCGGCTCGAAAACACCGATTCCTTCTCCCCTACCGGGAAGCGTGGACGAAGAAGACCCTCCCCTGACGAAGGAAACTCGCCGGGGTTGGAGCGGAACGCGCCTAGATACCGATCGTAGGCATCAGGGAGAGAACCGTCCGGGAGAGGCGAAGGGCCAACCCACGGCCAGGCAACCTCAGCGGGGACGGGTCGGAGCTGATCGGCAGGCGGTGGGACATCAGCTCCCTCTACCCCCTCACGGACCCTCTTGGAAGACCCCAACAAGGGGACAGAGGGGGATGGCCCCTTCTTCCTTTTGGAGCCTCCAGTCGAGATCACGGCCCGCTGCTTCTTCCGGACCTCCAGCACATGATCCCTCCTACGCGGATCCGGATCTGGGGCCTGCACGTGAGTGCTGGTGAGGGAAGGACCGAGAGGGAATCCACCTGCACTCAAAGAAGAAATAAGAGACCAAGCAGAGCCCAGGCAACCTCGAATGGCGAATACTCGGAGAGCTTACCCAAGGGCCACACCGTCTTACGCAAGTTATGGTCACTAAAGAGGACGTCGATCGACCGCTCCCTCGCAGGAATCGCCAGCATGTCCTTCGCCATCTGCTGCTCGGTGACAGTCGGCTCACCCAGATCGAGGATGGCTGCGCCAGCCGCCTCCCACCGAACCGGGAAAGGTACACTCGACGGGAACGTGACAAACACGTATTCCCCCTTCCAGCGTTTCAGGGAGCTCGGCAACCCCAACACCAGGGTCATCTTCGGGCGGGCGCTGATGTAAATCCACGCCCCCGATTGGTGGTGGCTCAGGCGGTAGAACTGGGCGAAGAGACGAAGAGAGGGCGCCACTCCCCTCAGCATGCAGACGACGACGAACCCGACGAGGAGCCCGACGGCGTTGGGGCAGAATTGACACAGGCACACGTTGTGGGCCTGAAGGAACTCAACGATGAAGGGGTGGAGCGGGAAACGAAGCCCGAAGCGGAAGCACTTCTCGTATATTCCCACCTCGTTGGGACCGGGAAGGCAGATCCGCTCGTCGGACCCAGGAGCACGAGCCGAGTAAGGCGGAAGTAGGTAGGCGGAGCGCATGCTCCCGATGGCGGTGGCACAGATCGACGAAGGCCACGACAAGACCTCTGGGGGCACCCCTGAAAGTTCACCCCCGTGCCGACGAATCGCCAAAGGAGGGCTACCCACCAGGCCAGGAGCAGCGTCACGCTCCGGCCGACCCGAACCCATGGCAGAGGAAGACAACATGAGGCAGAGCTCAGGCAGAATCGGGATCAGCACAAAGAAGAAAACGACGGGATGGCGGCTCACAACCCACTCAGCTTCTCAACCTAAGACGGCCCCGCGAGCGGTGGGGATAAGCTTGCAGCTACACGTGGCAGCATCAGAGGACCGACGGCGCTTCAGAGCCCGCGCCTTAAAAATTTCGAACGGGCCAACTCATGATGACGACTAATAAATGAGTCGGCATCGACTAACGAGCCTGTCAAAGTCGGCGGAAGTCACATCGGCCGGGCCGAACCGGTCGAGGCCGATCGACCCGACCAATGGGGGCAATTGTTACGCCTATTTGGCCGAAGCCCGAAAGACACGGGCCCAGAAACCCGACTGCCGATCAGAAGCCCATCCGCACGATCTGGCCCGCCCGACAAGGCCCTATAGAGGACCCCGAATTTCGATCCGACCCGTCCCTGATAACACACGAGTCACCCGCCCACTCCAGCGATAACCGTTCCCCTGATCCCGCTACCACTTAATGGCCGTGATGGGAAGGTGCTGGCATGGCGCAGGGAGCGGCGACGGTAGGGGGCGGATTGAGGGGGCACGATCGAGGGCGGACGAGCGACGTGGGCTGGGGGCAATCACGGCGGGAGGTCTATAAAAGGGCTGGAAAGACGACTAGACAAAGGACCGGATCTCAGGTAACTAAAACCTAAAGTACTCCATCAACGACCTAGTTCCCCTATCCCAAATTCCTTCCTCCCCCGCTCGCGCTGGTAGACACCGTTCCGATCTCCTCTCGAGTCGAACCGTCTCCGCCGGGCCTCCTCTTTCAAATCACTATCTGACTTAGGCATCGGAGGGGATTTGGCCGGAACCAAGGTCCGGCCCCCCTGACGAGCGTTCTCATCTGCACAGGAGGACGTCATATCCACGGGCTGAGGCTTCCCCTCCGCCCCGCGACCGGCTACGTAACTAGTAGGACGATCGAGGCTACCCCTCGTCGTCCGACCGCCGAGGCCGAGCACGTCCGTCCGAGGCCGAGCGTCTCAACCCGGGTCGAGGCTTCCCCTCGCCCCCCTTGCGACCAAGGATCCCGATTCGGCCCAGCCGACGCGCTCCACGCCATCCGCAACTCCGACTCATGCCTCGTCTGCACCGACTCGACACACCCGAGGGACTCAAGCGGGCCCCTTGACCACGTTGACCGGGCTATCCACGGTCAACGCTTTTGTAGTGAGAAAACACTCTGAAACAGGGGGAATCTTCGAAGATTCGTTTTTTTGGATTTTTTAAAATTTGCTTACCTGTCTCTCAAAGCTGGAACGACTAGCTGTCTATTAATTTCTTTTCTCTTCTCTATAGTATTGTATTAGCTTGATTTTTATAAAAAGGTGCACATTTAATTTATCTAACCCCACCATAAAAAAAGAAACTTGATTTTTATTATATTGGAGTAAGTTGATTGGCCCATTGTTCCTCAAGAAAGATAATGCTAGAAGTCGGCTTTCAATTTTTTTGGTTATTTGTTTGGGTTTATGATTAAAATGCATTGGTTGGGTTTGTTTCTGGGGAACTTCGGGGGGTTTGATGAGTTAGGGGGAAACCAAAACATTCCTCAATGGTTTCAGTTCTGCAGTTGCGGGGAATCTTTGAATCTTCGTTTTTTTTTTGTTTTTTTAAAATTCTCTTACCTTTCTCTCAAAACTGGAACGACTAGCTGTCTGTTAATTTCTTTTCTCTTCTCTATAGTATTGGTTTGCTGCATTTTCCCTTATACTTCTATAATGAAAACAACTTTTTTGGGAGTAGCATTGTTTGCTGAAGAATTTTATATTTAGGTTCTTCATGAAGCTTGATTTGTAGTTGATAAATATAAGGTGATTCTTTCAGAGTAGCATTGTGAAGATTTTGAGGAGAAAATACATCCATATTTTGGAAGGGAAGATAATATACCTCCAAGTACAGAAATCTGATATGTTAACTTTTATCAATCAACTGCAAGGTTCAAATTTCTATTATCATTGGACTGAATAATTCTGTATTTATGTTCTTTATGCACTGAAGCTTGATTTATAGTTGATTAAATATAAGGTGTTTCTTTGGGGGTAGCATTGTGAAGATTTTTAGGATAAAATACATCCATCTTTTGGAAGAGAAAATAATATGCCTCAAAGTCCAGAAATTTGATGTGTTAACTTTTATCAATCAAATGCAAATGTTCAAAGTTATATTAGCATTGGACCGAAGAATTTTGTATTTAGGTTCTACATGCACTGAAGCTTGCTTTGTAGTTGATAAAATATAAGGTGATTCTTTGGGAGTAGCATTATGAAGATTTTGAGGAGAAAATAATTTACCTCCAAGTCCAGAAGTCTGATATGTTAAATTTTTTCAATCAAATGCAAAGGTTCATATTTCTATTAGCATTGCTAACTTTTCAAAGGTTAAAAAAAATTCTATTAGCACTGGACTGAAGAATGATTATGAAACCATGATTAGCATGCAGCCTTTTTTTAATTATGAACTATTAGCATTGCCACCTTTTGTTTTCTTGCTAGAAACCATGATTATGAACTATTTCATTGGAACACTATATGGGTAATAAGACATTAAGCTTGCTTTGCACACATTTTCGCATGCAGCCTTTTTTTAATTGTTTACCATTTGTGCCTTTCTAGGATTTGTTGTCGGCCTTATTTTTTTCAACCTGACCTGATAATACATGCATGTTTTTTTGTCAATATAACATGATAGTGCATGAATGAAAAATGTAGGATACGATCTTACTTCCATGCACCTGGGGTTTACCGTCACGAGTAGTAATGGTGGTGTTCACTGCTTTTGACATGCTACCTAAAGCTATTGGATAAGAAGTTCAACAACCAAGGCCTATAGAGCATCTGTATATCAATACAAATTTATGAGAAGCTACCTCATATTAAATGTCAATATTAGTCTAATTATGAAATTCTCACATGTTTATTTATGGATACAAAAGAAGAACAATGGCAGTGGTGGCGGCTTCTCATTGTTTTGTCGTAATGGAGACATGTCCTAATTTAAAAGGATTTGCTAAGTGAAATTTACACTGGGCTTTAAGTATATGTTGAGATTGACTAAATAGCCAGTTGCTTTATTTGAAGTAATAGCCAGTTAAATAAATGAGTAGCAGATTAAGGCACTTCCAGTTAAGGGCTTCAGAAAAATCATGCAGTTAATTATATGGGTAATTGAACTTGCTATTGAAACCCATTCAGTTAATCTATTGTTGTTATGAGAACCATCGTTCAATGATGTTTGTGTGGAATAAGCTCAGGACCATCCATTATGTACATAAAGCCTGATAAATGAAGGTCCTTGAAACTTCAACCATGAGTAATAAAAATTATCTCAAAATATGGTAATAATTCATTAATTTGAGTTATAATTAACTGAATGGGTAATTGAATTTAATTAATGATATTAATGGCTGGTTTTTTTTCTAATTGTAGTGTAAAACATCTCCTTGATTTCGTTATGTTCATAGAATTTAAGCTCTTGAACGATTATAGTAGTTACTAGAAAATATGCTTTTAATTGGGGATTTTTCTAAGAGTTGATAGCTCTACCAAATCTATGTTTAATATGTTTATCAGATGTGATTACTTAGCTCCAAGAAAATGAGCTTATAATTTAAAATATAGCCTTAACGGTTAGTGCTTTTTATAGGAAGGAGGCTATTATTTTTCTGTGAACTGGAAAATAATAATGGAAATAGGCTTTAATATTCCCCAGTTCAGGTTTTAGGATTCAAGTTGATAGAGGAATATATCCATTTTAAACTAAAATTGGTTTTCAGAATCAAAATGGGGTTTATATGATATATTTGGGTTTCAACCTAAAGCATATCTTAACTTTGAATAAATTGTGTAGTTATTAATCAGTTCTCTCAATTGTGGACACATGTCTCAAAATATTTCAATATTAAGCCAAAACTTTAATATATGCTCTATGAAATTTCAATGAAATTGTTTGCTTTATAGTGTAACTGACTTCTGAAAAGTTCTTCAAGTAATAGACTTCTGAATCAAAATTGGCAATGTAAAGCATAGCATCCACTCTCTTGAATGCAAATGGAATATTCAGTTTAAGCACTTCCTCGGTTCAGGTTTCAAGTTTCAAGTTGAAAGAGGAATTTATCCAATTTAAACTAAAATGGATTTTCATAATCAAAATGGGGTTATTGGATATATTGGGTTTTCAACCTGAAACATAGCTTAAGTTTTGAAAGAGGAAGAGCTTTAAGCTATATTCCATTTTAAACCTGAAACATATCTTAAGCTATATTCCAGTTGTGTTAAGTTAAACGGCTGAAACATAAATAATAAATTAACTATGTAATTGTTTTTAAATTTTAAATTTTAAATCTGAAAGAAACCACAAATGCATCTGAAAGAAAACGTAGTGTGACTAACTGAGCTTGAGAAATTAGATTATAGGCATGCCATAGTCGAAGAGTTTTCATGGCTTATGGCATCGGTTCGTACATGTGCAAGGAATGGATCAGAGCTAAAAATGCTTGAAACAGTAGAAAAAATTGAATTTTCATGTCAGGGGTCGGTATGCGATGTATCTTCTTGAGAAGAGTAAGAGAAACTGATGAAGAGGGTCTCTTCGCTATTCGACGAGAAGCTGAACATTTTTGTAAGTACTGGAAATTTTCCCTGGATTAAATCCCAGGGTTGTGTGGTTAGCAAAAATCACACCTAAAGTTTTCTACTTTGAAGTTTTATGTATGCACATAATGGCGTGATTCTGTACCAAATTGGATGGTAATATGTAGCATATATTTAATTTGATAACCACCATATTAATGGGAAAAATGATGTTGAAATGGCTTTTTTCCTAAAATAAGTACTGGATAATGATAATGACCTTGATGATATATTTTGCATAATTGGCTATTAGATACCGAAAAAAATTTATGTGACCCAATATTGAATAGATCCTCGAACATGTCAGGATCCATACTGAAATTTATGCATAATGCAAAAGTTACACCCATGGTATGCTTAGATATTCTGTTAATGTATGAATCTGTTAGTTTCATATATTTTTTCTCTTCATCATTTCTTGATATTCGAACTGTTAATTTTTTTCTCTCCTTCTTTATTGTATCTAACACATCTCTCATGCATGGACAGCAATTATTAAGCCACACATTAGAAGAATATTCTTTCGTGATGGCAGCATTGTGGTAATCTCATCAATTGCTGAAATACATATGCTAAAACTAAAGAATGTTTGTTTATTATTACTTCTGATGTATCTGTGTTTTCACCATTTTAGGACCAATGAACCAACTCACAAAAAAACATGGCCGGTAGTGGGAAAATGACAATATTCGAAATAATTGTATTGCGCCTCTTTCTTCTCCCTCGACCTTCAATCCTCGGAAAAACCTCCATCGAGGAATCATGCAAAGATGAACCCCTCCCTAAATCATTGCCCATGCTCCATTCATGGTCTTAAAGATGGTTGCTAGCCCGTGTAAGACTTATTGAAGAGCTGCACGATATGGATGGATTGCCTACAAATAACGAAGGACAGAATGTTATGGCTAGGAAAATGAAACATGAAGCAGATCCTTTGTAAGGGGACATGGCCGAACAAATGTCAAGTTCTCATGGTCGACACTGATATGTCGTACACACAAGTAAGTTCCTTTATTATATGGTTGTCGTAAATTAAGTTGGGGATTTTAGCTGCAACATTGAGCATGCTATTTTTGCTTCAGAAATGGTTCTTAAGTTAAATGTAGCCAGCCATCCCCAAATGTGAGAGACAGAGAGAGACAGAGAGAGACCATGTTTAACTTACTTATTTGCTTAGTGCACATCTTAGTGTTATCAACCAACTATTTCTTATGATTGATCTTTGTTTTTTCAGGTGGAGAAATCAATACCTTTTTGTTTAGCGGTAATTTAGTGGCGACAAGTCCTTAACAATTACTGATAAAAACTGATTGGCATCATTGAAGATCGTCAAACTCGTAGAGATTTGATTTTGGCCATTGTACAGAAGATAAAGAGTCAAGTCCAAGATTATGTTTTGTGAATGCTCGGGTTTCAGCGTCTGCTGTAGAGTTGTAACAATTGTTCGACATAACATGGTAACAAGTGGATTTTTGAAACGAGGAGCAGGATTCAATCCTTGTGTAAGACATAACATGGTTACAATTGTCTACAATCTCTGTGTTAGAAATGAGGAGCAGGATTCAGAGGTGGAGTTTGATTTAGAGGGGACCGATAGAGCCCTGCTCGACTTTGAATTATTTGAAAGGGAGGCAAGGCATTCTGTCAGGGATTACTCTGTCTTTGTATCGTCAGTTGTGGATATGTAATGGTTTTCTTACTAAAGATTGTATTTTGACGCTTCAACTTCCGTCTGTTTGTTGGTTGTTAGTTTCAGTACTTAGGAATAATCAAATAAACACAGAGATTAAAAACAAGAACCAATCAGAGACACTCAAGACTTGGTAACGCAGTTCGGTGCGCACACCTACATCTGCGGGGCCACGCCCAGAATATCAGAATACTCCACTAAAATAATCAATGAGTACAATCACTAATTATCGCGATTCTATTAGGAGGAACAACCTCCCCCTCAATACAAACCGTGATGGGTGGACTCTACCAACCCATGGAGTATTCTCGGCAAGCTCCCCTTGCCCGCAAGCTCCCCTTGCACAACCGACTAGATCAACTCTCTTGATCCCTACGTACGTAGCCGTCGGCCTCCTCCCGGAGTTCTTCAATCGTCTTTTGCAAAAGCCGTAATCTCCATCAAGAGTCCACGCCCTCCATTACTTCGCTATCCCCTCGAAGAAGTTAAGTTGTTGACAACAACTCCACCAACAGAATCACCGAGGATAGGCAGAAACATATGCAGCGCAGCCAAGCAAGATAAAGCAGTTAATGAGGAAATCTCAGTCGACAATCAAAACCGAAAAACAACCAAGTGTCATTAACCATCCTTCAACAGCTTCAAAAATAATCACTTAATCCCGCACTGTAGAAGAAGATCTGATTCTGATCAACAAACTCGATGACATCTTATCTCCAAAAAAAATAGTTCAGTCACCAAGAGGTCTTATCTTCAATAGACGCAAATCAAATAGCTGCATGGAAGATTTGCCGAATCTGATCTCAAATGTTGAACAATAAGTTCAACATTTCATATGACATTTTGTACAACATTTCATAAACACTCATTTGATAGTGGATCTTTCATACCTCGGTTGTGGATGATCCTTTCATTCACCTTCGTCAGCAAATTTTATGCATACCTGCATTTAACCGAATATCTAAAGAAGATCTAAACAATAATGCAAGATCTGAAAACATTCAAATATAGAATCTTCAACCGCACATATCTTCAACCGCACATACCATTCAGTTATGAAGCCAACCAGATTTTGTAACCACTATATCCGGGTAAATAACTTCCTCTTTAATGCTAAATATCCACCAATATTTCTAGGATCACTTCGGGTACGAAATCTCATATTCAAGGAACCACCGAATCTATTTTGGGTAAGATGATTAAAACAAATCTCATGTGGATATTTTGCCCATAGAATAAGGATCTATTTCTGGTAAATAAAACCAATAAATCTCAGCAAATATTTCCTCCCATCAATTTAGGAACTAACCAGATTCCCAAATATTCTCAACAAACCTCCATCAATTAAGGAACTAATTCGGGTAAGAAGGAGTATAAAAATCTCACCAATATCTGGAATCAATCAAATCAGGAACCTCCGATATTCTAGGCTACAAATCAGATCTGAGATCACCACGACAGATTTGTAGACCAAAATAGTGTTACTGTATAGGAACAATTATTCCAGATCCCGTATGTTGAACATAATGTTGCAACATAATGTTCAACATTTTACTCAAACCGCTCAAAAACAATCCAGATTCCACAAACTGAGCTCTCCAGATATAGTGCCACTAATGCCAATAATTATCAGCAGAAATTCAACCCTAACAATCTCCCCATTTGGCATTATGTGGCACAACCCAAAGCAAGCGTCAACCAAGCACATTCTCCCCCTTTGAGCCACAATAATCCAAAACACATTCTCCCCCTTACTAGAACAACCCAAGCAGTGATCACCTCAAAAAGATACAGCCAAATAATTCAGAAAAGACACCACATCCTCCCCCTTTCAGCTAGCCTCACAACTCCAAAAGAAAATGCAGAAAAACTCAACCGAGGCACATCCAGAGGCTCCTCTGTCTCTCTTAATAGCAAATAAAATCTCAGGCACATCGGAATAAGAGAAAGAACACTATACCTCACATCTGACAGTAGGGTGACGAATGAAATGAAGTCCAGGGTAGAAGTCAAGTTCTGAGAGGCCGAAAAGTAGTTGGAGAATTGAAAACATCGGCGGTGTTGACAGAGGGTACATGCGAAGATCCAATGGCACCGGTGGAGGAAGAGCAGTGAGCAGAGCGGCGAGATAGCACTCGGATAATTTTGGAGGAAGATTCATGAGACTTTGGTGCATGTTGCTCACAGTGATTATCGAGGGGAGATGTCGAGTCTGGCATCATAACAGTTTCTCTCGGTATGGCCTTTGAACTTGCAGTAACTGCACACAGAACGACCACCTTTTATACCTTTAATCTGCCTCTTATTTTGATCATGGCCATTGTGTTGACCCATTCTTTCAAGTTCTTTGGTAACTTGACTTCTTCTTTCATCAGACACATTATAAAAAGCTCCTCTATTGTATCCCACTCCTGTGCGATCTCCAGAAATCTTACCCATGTTTAAGATATCGTCCAGTTTTGCTTTTCCAGAATTCCACTTCTCCAATGTGCATTCAGCTTTCTCTGCCCTGAGAAGAACATTTCTGAAGTTTCTTTCCAATTCTCTACAGTTTCTCTCAGCTTTCAGACATTCGATTTTGACCTCCTCCTTCTCTTTCTTCAGTCTATCATTTTCCTCCTTCAGGACTTTGTTTATATTGCAGATTTGCATCCATTTCTCAAACATCATCTGGTATGTTGTACGGATATCATTGTCACTCACCTCCTCATCGCTATCAACTTCAGACTCAGATTCAGTCCAGGATGTTGTACTAAATGTTGTACGTGATGTTGAACATAATGTTGCAACATTCTGTCTGACATTGGCTAGTTTGTTGTAATCAGGTCCCTTCTTCTGAGAGCCTGCGAGGGCAATGTAATTACTGATGATGTCCTCATTTTTAACACTCCCATCAGAATCATCTTCACTCCAGGTACTAGTCGAGGACGTCCCTTTTTACTTCTTCAAGGTGTTTGCACATTCAGCTTGTGTGTGCCTAAATCCTTCACATACTCTACACTACATCCCTTTTCCTTTCTTTTTCCCTTTACTACTAATCTTCTTCAGCATTCTACTAATGTTTTTGGACAGCGATGCAATGTCGTCATCAAGTTTTGACTCATAATCAGATTTAGATTCTTCACAAGCTTCTACCTTCAGTGCCAACCCTTTGTCCCGTTTATTTTGCTTCAAATTCATTTCATAAGTCTGAAGTGATCCCATGAGTTCATCCAATCGCATAATGGATGTGTTCCTCACCTCTTCAATAGCTGCAATCTTTGCTGAAAATTTGTCAGGTAAAGATCTCAAAGTTTTCTCTACTAACTTCTTTTGGGAGTACTTCTTCCCCAATTGAAATGCCTGATTTGCTATATCACGTAATCTTCCATTAAATTCAGCCACAGATTCATCATCATTCATTCTAAGATTTTCAAATTGAGAGGCGAGTATTTGAAGTTTAGAAGCTCTTACAGTACTTGTCCCTTCATGAATATTCTGCAGTATATCCCATGCTTCCTTTACATACTCACACGTAGAGATTAACTTGAATTGCTCTTCGTCGACAGCGGAAAAAATAGCATTAATTGCTTTAGAATTGCACAAGGCCGCATGTTCTTCAATCCGACTCCAGTCTCTTACCGACTTAAGATGTTCTTTGCCATCTTCGTCAATTTCGGTTGGCGGTATCCATCCTTCACTGACAGCGATCCAGGCCTTCTCATCAATGGACTTAATGAATACACGCATCTGAGACTTCCAGTAAGTGTAGTTTGTACCAATGAGCAATGGAGGACGAACAACGGAGGCACCTTCTCGTGTAGCCATGATTCAAGTACTAAAATCCAAGATCACACCTTCTTTGTCAACAAAGATACACGGGTGACCTGCTCTGATACCAATTGTTAGTTTCAGTACTTAGGAATAATCAAATAAACACATAGATTAAAAACAAGAACCAATCAGAGACACTCAAGACTTGGTAACGCAGTTCGGTGCGCACACCTACATCTGCGGGGCCACGCCCAGAAAATCAGAATACTCCACTAAAATAATCAATGAGTACAATCACTAATTATCTCGATTCTATTAGGAGGAACAACCTCCCCCTCAATACAAACGGTGATGGGTAGTCTCTACCAACCCATGGAGTATTCTCGGCAAGCTCCCCTTGCCCGCAAGCTCCCCTTGCACAACCGACTAGATCAACTCTCTTGATCCCTACGTACGTAGCCGTCGGCCTCCTCCCGGAGTTCTTCAATCGTCTTTTGCAAAAGCCGTAATCTCCATCAAGAGTCCACGCCCTCCTTTACTTCGCTAACCCCTCGAAGAAGTTAAGTTGTTGACAACAACTCCACCAACAGAATCACCGAGGATAGGCGGAAACATATGCAGCGCAGCTAAGCAAGATAAAGCAGTTAATGAGGAAATCTCAGTCGACAATCAAAACCGAAAAACAACCAAGTGTCATTAACCATCCTTCAACAGCTTCAAAAATAATCACCTAATCCCGCACTGTAGAAGAAGATCTGATTCTGATCAACAAACTCGATGAAATCTTATCTCCAAAAACAATAGTTCAGTCACCAAGAGGTCTTATCTTCAATAGACGCAAATCAAATAGCTGCATGGAAGATTTGTCGAATCTGATCTCAAATGTTGAACAATAAGTTCAACATTTCATATGACATTTTGTACAACATTTCATAAACACTCATTTGATAGTGGATCTTTCATACCTCGGTTGTGGATGATCCTTTCATTCACCTTCGTCAGCAAATTTTATGCATACCTGCATTCAACCGAATATCTGGAGAAGATCTAAACAATAATGCAAGATCTGAAAACATTCAAATATAGAATCTTCAACCGCACATATCTTCAACCGCACATACCATTCAGTTATGAAACCAACCAGATTTTGTAACCACTATATCCGGGTAAATAACTTCCTCTTTAATGCTAAATATCCACCAATATTTCTAAGATCACTTCGGGTACGAAATCTCATATTCAAGGAACCACCGAATCTATTTTGGGTAAGAAGATTAAAACAAATCTCATGTGGATATTTTTCTCATAGAATAAGGATCTATTTCTGGTAAATAAAACCAATAAATCTCAGCAAATATTTCCTCCCATCAATTTAGGAACTAACCAGATTCCCAAATATTCTCAACAAACCTCCATCAATTAAGGAACTAATTCGGGTAAGAAGGAGTATAAAAATCTCACCAATATCTGGAATCAATCAAATCAGGAACCTCCGATATTCTAGGCTACAAATCAGATCTGAGATCACCACGACAGATTTGTAGACCAAAATAGTGTTACTGTATAGGAACAATTATTCCAGATCCCGTATGTTGAACATAATGTTGCAACATAATGTTCAACATTTTGCTCAAACTGCTCAAAAACAATCCAGATTCCACAAACTGAGCTCTCCAGATATAGTGCCACTAATGCCAACAATTATCAGCAGAAATTCAACTCTAACATTGGTAATATATTATATTGTTATTGTGCAAAGTGGGTTTTTCCTTTTATTTTAAGAATTATGGAATGTAACTGGTAGTCATCGTAGAGAAGGGAAGGGTATGCAAATATTATTTGGGAGAGGAGAGGAGCAAAGGGCGTTTGCAACAACAGGGAGCAAACACATGTATTATTTTATGTTAAAGTGAGTGACCCGAATCCGGTTTTTGAACCAATACGAAATGTTCGCGGTGCGAAATTTAATGGTGAATTTTTTATGTGGTGGTTTGGACCTTTCTAATTTTGTCCATATATATGATGCAATCTAGAGTTTCAGCTTTCAACCCCTTCTTTAGCCGCACTTTTCTTCCTTTTGAATCAGATTTTCGATATATTGGATTTCTCTTCTCTGCCCGTGGTTTTTTCCCGTCGTTGGGGTTTCCACGTAAATTTGTGTTTTCTTTGTTTGTGTTTTTTATTGCTTATTCTTGATTTATTTCGTTACATTTTTGTACCTTCGAGGTGAATGTAATTTTTTCGTAACAAATCATTTCTTTTGCCTCTGATGGTTGTGGAAAAAAATGATGCCTCACTCTTTGTTTACATGAACATCTATTGTATTAGAAAGGAACTCGAAGCAAGT